>JAWMRA010000050.1:2806952-2818737 GCA_035584735.1 Pseudotriccus pelzelni | reverse complement strand
AGCCCCAAGGCTGCCAGAGCTCCAGGAGGGTTTGGACAATGCTCTGAGGGACAGGGTGGGATTGTTGGGGTGTCTGTTCAGGGCCAGGGGTTGGACTGGATGATCTTTGGTGGGTCCCTTCCAACTCCGCAGATTCTGAGACTAAACACTAAAACAGATTGCTCATAAAACTCGTTGAGTTTCCATCTTTGGAGATGTTTAAAACTAGACAAGGCCCAGAGCAACCTGCTCCATCTGACCATGCTTTGAGGGTAGAGATCCTGAAGTCTTCCCTCCAAAAACACCTTCTCACCTCAGCAATTCTATTATTCAGTGCCATCTGGGAAGGAAGGGAGAAGACCTTGGACCCCTCAGGAACCAACTCCTTCCACTCAATCTCTTAAAATCAGACCGAAGGACTTGAGATTCTTCCAAGATACAGGAGGCTCCAAACACAAACTTCTTATTCTAACCCAAGCTCCTCTCCATCTTTTAGGACCCCACCTTTTAATTCCCAGTTCTTCCCCATCCAATAGGAGAGTATATTATCTGCCCAACTTCATCTTCCCTTTACCTCCATTTTCAGTATCACCTTCCCCAACCCACAGTGAATGTCACACGTTAATGAAATAACCCCCCAAAGAATGAAAGCTGCAATGCAAACATGAACATCTCTATCAAATCCCATTTTTATCGGAGGAGAATTTCTCTCAGGAGAAAGCCTGTGGTTTAATGGCTCCAAGTTTAGCTCAGTAGTGCCTCCTTACAATTCTAAAAACTTCTGGACAGTCTACAGAAGCATATGGATCTCATAATGCCCAAGTTGGCCATTAAAAGGAAGAATTTCTTTAAAGTGCAAGTAGAATACAGAGCAGGAATGTGCTGTGTCTGAAACTTTTGGTTTTCATGACAGAATGAACTCCCAGTCAGCACATGAAGCATTCTCAAGGAAGCACAAGGTTGTTTTGGGCTCTACTCTTCCCGAGTGGAACTCAGAGCTCAGAAGTTGCTGCAAAGCGCAGTGAGTTGCCTCAACCTTTTCCAAGCAATCCATTAAAAAAAACCTATAAAATTAAAATTGCAACAATCTCCCGTGGTGCACTGCAGACATATTTCAACCTCACACACATCCAAGCTCCACGTACAGCTCAGTTCAGGCTCCAGGCTTCACTCAGCCCACGACCTCCTCCCTGAGACTGATGATTCCTGCTCCCCCTTACAACACAGCCACTTGTTTGCATTAGCCTCCTGTGCACAAGGAAAAATGCCTCTCTCGCTGCTTCAGCTGGCTTTTGTTTCACCTGAAGGAAAAGCAGCAACAGAAAAGTCATCTGCAACTCCCTGTCCAGAGCTTTAAATAGACTTTCACCTGCTGCGTGGCAGGCACAGAAGGAACCCCCGGGCACAGACTTCCATGAGGTTACAAAAGCATAATGTGCCTGTGACTGAGCACAGCTATCCATCTGTAGGAGCAGGAACAAGAGGAAATTAAGGTGGAACACGTACTTGAAAAAGCAAAAACCAACACCCATATTTAGAGGTAAAATCACAGGTCAGTGCTGAACTGAGTACAGGCCAGAACAACACTGCACTAAACAGGTGTGTGTGGTTTTTACATCAGAATAGAGGAGCCAATAAATCATTTCCACATGGGCCACAAGTCAGCTGTCAGGTAGCAGCGCCTTTCAGAGGTTACCCAGGATCAAAACAGCAACTTGGAATTTTGAAAGCATCCAGAGCGATGCTGCACATAGAGCAGCTGGGCCAGCAGGAACAGAAGCAGAACGCTTTTAATTTCCATTCTTTATGATCCATAGCAGTCACTTTGAAAAGACATGGTTAATTAGCATTTTTCAACCCTTCCCAGTAAAAGCCTTGTCCCAAATTTTATTCTACCAGTAAGAGCAGCATCACAAGATGTGTCAGAGCAGAGAGCAAGTGAGCACCCCCATATTCCCTCTGTCATTTTTCCATCTCTCTGCTGATCTCAGACAAATTCCTGTTCATTCAGGGGCCCTAAGGAAGCTCTGCCTGGGCCAGCTTTAACTGCATTAACTACAGAAGTAGGAGGGATGTTGCTACCAGTGCCATGAATATTGTATCAGCTGCTAAAATACCCAGACAGCAATATCCTGACACACGGACCTTCCTCTGGTACTCTCCCAGTCAGCCTCAAAAATCAGAGAAGTAATTATTTTTCAAATCTATTATTACACAATACTACTAGAAACACAAAGATAAATTAATTTTTCTGCTTTTTACTTGTTCAACACTGCTTCTTCTCATGTAACTAAAGAAAATTAAGAGTGGGAGATTTCTAAGAAGCCAAGTTCAGCTCCAGTGGGGATGCAGCTGGCACAAGTCCTGCTCCAGGCTTACGTGGGGGAATAAAAACTAAGACCACATCAAGCAGTTCTTAAATTCCACCCTGAACTGACAAAGCTTAAAGGAAACAAGATGAAATCTGACTTTGCACATTACAATCTTTTTTTCGTTCCTATGATAGACGCAAATGCCTGCAGAGAAATCAGTACATGAGGTACTCCGGAGAGTTATGTACTAGTACTTGACCTCACAAATGAAGAAAGCAGAAGCGATTTTATTTGCCCAAAAGCCATGAGACAGACAAGGAGTCAACTGAATATAAAGCCCACACAGCCTCTCCATCTGGTGCTCCTCTCTCTGCTGAACAGCAACACTCTCAGGCTACTGCCAGTGGAGGGACAACACAATCTGCGTTATGTTTTGGGTTACATTTTCCAAGAGGTAATGGGTCGACACTGGAAGCCCCTTACATTGATTGTCTGCTCCGAAACCCAAATTTGATGAAGAATTTCTCATTTGGATAAACCAAAAACCATTCACATCTTAATTTAACGTTTCTATGTAGTGAACAGAAGAACCAGGCGCTAGAGATTTTTGCCAGGCTGTAACAGAAGCTGAATGAAATTCAGAATTTCTCGGTCAGAAAAAAAATTCAAACATGAAAATATTTCTCTGCATCTCAAACTAGAGTGAATTGTTGAATTTCTTTTAACCTCTAAAAAACGACTTGTCAGACTGTTTTGATAGTCTTTGTAATCAAAATGACGTATTTTGATATTTCAGAATCACTCCTTTTGAGTTCTCAAAGCTTCAAGTCAGCTTAATGTTAAACAAGGCTTTTGCACTGTAAGCAGAGCTCATATCTCCTCAAGGCTGGCATTACCAGCTCTTGGTGGAGGCCCCGTTCCAGCCCTGTGGATCCATCAGAAGTGGGGAATGTTACTGCAGATGAAGCTCCAGGCTTTTATCTCTAAGTTGAGCTCTCAGCAGCTTCACAAGTCCAAGGCAGGGAGGAGTTCAGAGAAAAATAAAGCTACAATTTCTCCAATTCAAAAGGAAAATGCTGCACCACAGTTCAGACACTGCAGTCCAAGTACAAATATTTTTTTATGGACCATGAAAAAAGCATCCTGTTTTCTTTCAAGTGGAAGAGGGAAGTGTTGTTTGCTTGTCTTCAAGACTCTCAGCGTAAAACTTCCACAGAGAAACTGACTTTGAAGATATCACACTTTCTACCATAAAATAATTGTGATAATTCCCAAACCGGTTTTATTTAAAACTGTAAATTAATTTATGTTTGAGCTGTTCATTGCAGCTTCTTTTCCCTCCCTCAACACTTCTTTAAAGCTGAGTACCGGCTGACGGGCCACAAGCATCCCCTGCAATTAATTCCAATTGTCATTAATCTTCCAATTGCCTTTTTTTTGTCTTTTCTGTCTGTTCTGAAGCAGCCAGCAAAAACATCTGAGGCAGCTACAAATACCAACAAGCAATGCCAGAACAGAGAACCACGGTTTGGAAATTCAGCAAGCACAGATATTCATGTACTGTCTGGGAGATCTGCTTTTATTCGCTCTTCCTGTTGTATCAGGAGCAAAGATCGAATTCATTGAAAGAGCGAGGAAGCTTCCAAAATTAATGTAAAATATTGCAGTCAGGGAGGTCTTGGTGTTTAACACAGTGCAATGTATAGCATGGGATTGCAGAGGCCATGCAGCACCTCAAGCCATTAATTACTCTTCAATTTTCCTCAAAAGAGAGACCTAAAGACAATATTTTACCTTTTCTATTACCATTTAATTGAAGGAATCTGGGCAGTGCCATAGTTTGAAGTCAGGGAAGGAAAAGCACTATACAGATATCACCTTCTCTTTATGTTAGTTAAAGCAGGCAAGATGCAGGATGATCAGGTGCAGGGATGTTTGTAAGGGAAAGAGGTGATATGGGGCTGGGAATGAATCCTTTGGGCTTTACCAAGGGGAAGCAGAATGGGATAGATGTGTCTTTTGATCTCTCTCCACTCTGCAAAATCCCAAGCTTCACTCACATTGATCTGCTCGCAAATAAGCAAATAAATTACAACCACCTACTGGAAAATAGACTGCCAAGGCGGGCCATCTTTCTGTGGCCACCAAAACTCCTGTGATTTTCATAATAAACTGTAAAGCAGCACCCAGTTACATGCACAGAAAGAAGAATGGACACAAAATAGACCAGTGACAGCCTTGCTCAAAATCTAAGTCTCATTTGCTCTCATGTCTCAGTCCATACTTGAGATGCCACTAGTTGTGGGTGACACAATTTCAGTCACTGGCCAAAGCTGGAGGGGACCTGGACAACACAACTACTTGAGATGCTTCCTGCAAGGCAGCAGAGAGAATCAATCTTCAGGTCTTTACATTGCTTCCCTACAGCAGCAGAAACACTGCAAATGATCCATGACTAATTCTGCCGAGTAAACGAAGAGAGAATTAAATCTCTCCCTCCTCACTTAACACTTGCAGGTCAATCCATCCTTCCTTTGCCTTTGTGTGAACTCCAGTCCCCTGTCACAGGGACTGAGGGGCAGGGGATGTTCTCACCCAGCTCCAGAAGCCAAGTGTCCACCCAGGATGAGCCACACACAGTGTGAGGACAGAGACAAGCAGCCAGAAGCCCCTTGGGCTGAGTTCCCACTTCTTTCCCAACTAACACTCCCAATTCTTCTCATACTCCTCATTTCTTCCTTAATTACTACAAGTAACTTTATTAATACACTTTGCAGCACCATTAACTATTACCTGAGGCTTAACATTAAACATGATGACACAATATAATCTTAATGGCATTAATTAATACCGCCCTGACTTTAAAGTTTTGCAGATCTGACCAACAAAGTATGTCAAGTGTGGTTTGTGGGGGATTTTTTGGTTGGTTAGTTGGAGTCATTTCTGTTGTGTAAGTAATGTCCCTGACGAACATGAGCAGGAAAGTGGAGGCTATAAAAGCAGAAAATTAAATTAAAACCAAAGTAACTCTCTGAGCATCATCATTATGAACTGTGGCAGTTTGTCTCGTGCTTTGGTCAGCAAAGGCATCAATGCAGAGACACAGAAGCCACTGGAAAGGCAACAGTAAGATCCCAATCTTTTGGAACTTTTTCTGCCTCCCTCCTTTCTTGTGTTCCAAGCACAGAAGCAATCATCAACCCATCTCTTGATTTCACTTTGGTGGCCAAAGGCAGATCACCACGGGACAAGGTGGTAAGAACTTCAGGAGCTGCAAAACTGGATGTTGCATCAGCCAGAAAACAATGGAAGCCCAAAACAGAGAGAGAGACTTTGTTCCTTCAGCTACACGTTTAATATTTAATCCTCACAGTACGTGCTGTCAGAACAGACAGGCTAAAACTTTGTGTCCTCAGCAGAGGTTTTACCAGAATGTTCCAATCTATGACTTTCACGACTAAACTGTCAAAAAATCCTGCACCAGAAGTTCACACTGGGGATTTCTATTTCTGGATTTCTCTTTCTTTCTCTCTCAGTTCAACAGGGGGTTTTAAAAATAAAAAATAAATAAAAAATAAAAGGAAGAAAAGTACAGATTTTCTTTATTCCCAACTCTCATAATTCCACAGCTCATCAATCAAAGAGAACACACAAACTGTAGGTATTGCTGGTGCGATTTCCAGGAGCTCTCTGAGTTCCAGCTACCAGGATGTACAGCTGCTCAGCACCACTGAGGAAACTGTTCCGCTAACAGTAACTAAGTACAGCTCTCAAACTGCTCAATAGATGTTATTAATTATATTGTCAGCTGAAGACCAATATATTTACTCTGCAGTGATACTGTAATTATCCAGAAAGTGCCGTGCCTTTGCCTCAGAGGGCTGTGTGCGGTAATTAATTTTCCTCTGATGTTTGATAATATGTGAATCACAAGGTATTTTCTACCTATATTTTAAAAATATATCTCCAATGTCACACTCTGGAAAGCAATTAAAAACATTAAAAGGTTGCACAAACACAGAAATTCAATGTCTTTGTTACATGTCTCTGAATTAGGCTTTAGGAAAGAAAGTCTCAGCATTGACACCTGAAGCTCCAGCACAGGTTTTCCAATGGCTTTATTCCAAGTAAATCCTCATTGCAGCCAAGAGGTTCAAAAGTCACAGTCTGAGAGACCAAAAACTGGGGTACGCAGTAATCCCAGGGAAATTCTGGTTATTTTGGAATGCTCTAGTGCTCTTTACCTGGAGGGGAACATGAACACACCATTACCTGGTATTGTAAAAACTACTCAGTTTAAGCACAGTTTAAGCCTTCCCCCTCTGCCACATCCCAGGCAGCCTAGCCCTGAACAACACAAGGCTCTCCTCAGCTGTGTGGATCCATAATTAACTCCTACGTTCACCACTTCAGCCCCAGAGGTTGGAAATGAAGATATTTCAAAGGTTTTTCGGCTCCTGCGGTCGTGATATAAACGGCAGGCTGAGGGAAAAGCCAAATAATTAACTGAGATCTCGAAATGCTGCCTCACACCTGAGGGCCAAAACCAACCCTCTGGTCTATCCTCAGGGTTTTTCTGACAAGAGGAAAATCTGCATCCTGCCCCCCAGGGTTGCAGTGACTCCATACCAGGATCCACTGCTGCAGCTGCACTCAACTACAGTGAAATTATCCCCAAAATGTTAAACAAAGCCTAAACAGGCTGTTTTCTTACAATATAAACCTTTTTTAAGTGTTCCACATTTGAATTTTCAGCCGAAGAACCCTATAATAATTACATCAAGTGTTTATTTTCGACTTCTGCAGGGACCACCCTATATTTCTCACTCTGGAGTTGCTCTTCCAGAAAAACTGCTGTAATTTTGTCTTAATAAAGGCTGCAGGAGGCTTCCATTGGGGATTTATTCAACTGGAAGATGAATTTATTTTTAAGAAAAAAGGGGAAAACTACATACCTTTTTCCTTTCTTTTAACAACTACAGCTTAATTATAAGTACAGAATAAATCAGGACAAAAAAGCCCAGGGTTGTATAAGGCAAAAAATCTTTAGCAGCTTTGCATACTGGAGCATGAAGCAGAGGCAAATCAACAATAATCTTCTGGGCTAAATTTATACAGGAGACAGAATATTCTCTAGAGAATGCATTTCTCAAAATTAAAAAAAAAAAGCATGCTATTTGACCAAAATTATTTCCTATTTAAATAATCGTGATGATCCATCCCCACAATTGGTATTCTTTTTATGTTGATTTACAGAGTGTCTCTGCTGCAAGTGCTGTACAACACTCACAAGGTCTAAAGAAGTTAATGGTGTGCTGGAAGTGCCTGATAAAGAACTTTTACTGCCTTTGCCATTTGACAAAAATCGGGTAATAAGCATAATAAATAGATGTATTGGACGTTAATACTGTGAAAGCTTTTCCAAATCTGTCTGTCGACCCTCCTTGCTCTTATTCTGCAAAAGACATGAGATTTCTCTGGCTTCAAAAATAAAGCTTAAATTCTCTTCTGTCAACCATTCTCCTTGAAATGGCATCCATTAATAAAACACAAGTGCAAGACCCACTGCAGCACAGACAGACTACAGCACAAATTCTTCCATCCTTAACACCATAAGGCCCCTCTTAAAGTGAGATATTCCCACCAATTCCCCCCAGGGGCAAGGCCCAGGGACCCAAATTCCTGAGCTCCCCAGGGAACTGGCCAAGAAGCTGCTTCTGGAAAAAGATCATTTGTCTACCCACCCTCAACTAATTAGACCTTCTTATGAAGGTTTTCCACTCAAGCCTTCCAGAACACCTTTTAGAAGCCCCTGCAATAGGTGGGAGGCTCCAGGTCAACCCAGTTCAGCTTCTACTGGCTCCTGGCACAATCCCACATGGGCCACCCCAACCACTCCGGTAAAGGGAAAGGGAAAATAAAAAACGAAAAAGAGCGATCACTTTTTAAGGAGAGACCATTAATATTACAGACTGATCCTCCTGTGATAGCATTGATGGGGATTGAACCAGAGCAGAAGTGCAAGTTCTTAAAATCTGAGCCCGAGACTCAACTGGCAAAGCTGTAACACCCTCTCCTGCCTTGTGACAGGCTGACCTGGGCTTATGTTCCCCCTTCTGAAGAACTTCCCCGTTGAGTTCCCCTCAGAACGGCTTTGCTCTGCATTCAGACGCACAAGTCCCTTTGATGTGTCAGGATCCACCGAACATTAACCCGATTACAGTGGAGAAAGCTCTTTACAAATTCCCCTCAGACAGCAAGATTTGCTTCTTCAGAAATATTTGCTTCCACTCCAACCATTTCAACCACAAGGTATCTCAGTGTAACTGGAGGAAAACTTGATCCCTGTAGTCCTCTCTCTTGGGTAACTACAGAATCTCATCTCCTTCCTCCTCTAACTTGGAAGAAGGAATCCTGGCCACAGTTTGGGAAAACATCATTTCCAAAGCAACGCAAGGACAAAGCATCCAGCAATCCCCAGGGACATGAAGGTCATCATCCCTTGCTTGTCAGTACAGCAACTCCTAACATTTACCACTTACTCCCCTGCTCCCACCCTCCTTGGCAGAGTCAGTCACCTTTTTCATTACACGTTTCCAATTTGGTGGCTGATGCTAAATTGAATAGCTGATGCTAGATTTGCTTCTGCCACAAGGTTACTATAGACCTTGACTTTTCTTACTGAAGAAAATGACTTTATGTCATCCCTTAGTGGTTGTTTATTATGGAGACTTCATAGCGCCTCCCAGTATGGATGTCTTTGATTTTGAAAGAAAATCAAAACAGGCACTTGTAGTGTTCTAGGAATGAGGAGGCAGAAAAGGACTAACATCATTAACTTACTCTGGCCATAAACCCAGCACAGAGTCCAGTCTCAGCATTATTACGGCCTGTTTCAATCTTAAAGTTCAAGTTTAAAAGAAAATGAGATTAACCATTCACAGGTTACAGGTCTCTGCTATGAATTCCTTTCTCGTGGTTCTAAAATTTCCAGGGGCATAAAAGCAGCGACTGCACAAGTCAGCTAAAAAAAAATATCATCTGCAGCTTCCCTGCTTGTTAATTCTTCTTCAGCCTGGCTGAGAAGCACAACAGACATACTGCAGCACAACTGCACCTTCCCCTAACTGCCAAGTTACCAAAGAAAATCTTTGGGACTTTTCTCTCCTTGGTTTCAAAGCTTCCCCCTCCCCAGCCTGTTCTCAGTGTCTTTTCCCATTGCAATTTCCAGATTCCACCAGAAATCAACCAAAGCAGTGACTCAGTGATCCTACAAGCAGGGGGTAGAACAGCACCCCAGAACCCAGACTGCTGAAACGCTCCCCTCACCCAGAGGCACAGCTCACACCACCTCAGTGTTTACAGACAGAGAAGCACCAACTCAAGTACCAATTTTTACCCTGCTCATCACCAGCTCATATTCAGTGACCACAGTTATACATTGAAGTGTGCTGGTTTGGGCTGAGGGAGAGTTACTACTGAGCTCTTACTCTGTGGGGACCAGTGACAGGACCCCAGGGAACGCCTTGGAGTTGTGTCAGGGGAGGTTTAGGTTGGATCTTGGGAAAAAAAGGTTGTTCCCCCAGAGGAACCTGTTCCCCCTGTTCAGTTTGGGCACTGAACAGGCTCCCCAGGGCAGTGGGCACAGCACCAAGGCTGCCAGAGCAAAAGGAGTGTTTGAATAATACTCTCAAGGCTCATGGTGTGACTCTTGGGGATGGTCCTGTGCAGGGCCAGGAGTTGGACTGGATGGTCCTTCTGAGTCTCTTCCAGCTCAGGACATTCTGTGATTCTTTCCAGGGGCTGGTATGGGGCTGTGTTTTGGGTTTGTGCTGAACACAAAGTTAATACAGATGTTTCTTGCTGGGCAGGGCTTACACAGAGCCAAAGCCTTTCCTACCCCCTGTACGGCCACACTGGGCAGGGCTGGGGGTGTGTGAGAGGCTGTGAGGAGACACAGCCAGGACAGGTGACCCAAAACAACCAAAGGGACATTCCAGACCATGTGACATCGTGCCCAGTGTATAAAGTGGGGGAAGAAGGAGAAAGAAGGGGACATTCAGAGTGATGGTGTTTGTCTTCCCAAATCACCATTGATGGGGTGCTGCTCCCTTGGGGGTGGCTGAACACCTGCCCAACCATGGGAAGCGGGAATGAATTCCTTGTTGGATTTTGCTTTCACTATTAAAACAGAAGTTGTCACTTTTACCCCTTTGATTCTCTCCCCATCCCACTGGTGGGGGAGTGAGTGAACGTCTACATGGGGTTTGCTTTTTAGCTGGGATTAATCCACAATAACAAGCCATGTAACCCTGAAGGGGTTGGCAGTCACTCTCTTTATTAGCACACAAGGTAAACTCATGTTTCTGAAGTAGAAAATCTCCTTTAAGTAATTTAGCTGCTTGGCAGCGATAATCACACAGATATGTGGCTACACACACTGCAAGCAAAAAGAAACTCAATAGTGCTTGCTATAGAGAGAGTGATGTTGAAGTAGCTTAGGGTTTTTGAGTCTCCACATATATAAATAAAAGATTAACTCAAACTTTAAACAAGAGATTAAAAGTACACTCTACACCATTACCGTAACACTCACAAATCTGTAAGGGGATAAAACAGATTAGAATTGCTTTATTATGGTTATCGTTTTAACTGAGAGATTTTGATACTACGTAACACAGAAAGCAAAGTTATGAGATTTCAAGGCAAGAGCAAAGGAAACAAAATCCCTGCCAAAAACAGCCACAAGCAAACACAAGGTACTGTTAAACCTCTGTAATACAAACACTGCATCGGAACATTTATCCCAAAGATGCAACAGCACACGGAAACTGCACACACAACCCCCAGGGCACAGCCTGAAGCCCCCTGAGACCCCCCAGCTGGGGGCTGACAGGAGCCCCCCAGTGCCTCTGGCAGCCCCAGGAAGGATTCCCGTGGATCTCTGCCACTGCCAGCGCTCCCTCCACAATCCTGGCATTCACCGGCTAGAGCTGCAAACACAGCCCCCCTGTCCAGGCAGTGCAGGGAGGAACACTGGGGCTCTCATGCTCCCTCACATCCCACTTCATAGGGATGCAACACCCAGCTCCGAGCCAGACAAGTGCAGACCACAACATCTGCCTGCTGCAGTTCTCTGAGGGCACCTTCACTTTCCATTTCCTGGGTTCACTGGCTTTTAAAGCAATTAGATATTTTTTAATTTATTTTTTTTTACCTTTTTTCTTTTGAATGTTCAGCATTCACCCATCTGTTACTCTGAAACTTATTCTGCCTTTACAGAGGAGCTTTGGCTGTAAATAAGCAGAGACAGATACACGTGCACATAAATTGTCCAGGTTAGGGATATCTACAGCCTTCTGGAATCACAGGATATCCTGAGCTGGAAGGGATCCACAAGGATCACTTTGTCCAACTCTGGCCCTGCACAGACACCCCAACAATCCCACCCTGTCCCTCAGAGCGTTGTCCAAACCCTCCTGGAGCTCTGGCAG
>JAWMRA010000050.1:2783941-2806719 GCA_035584735.1 Pseudotriccus pelzelni | reverse complement strand
ACCCTCCTGGAGCTCTGGCAGCCTTGGGGCCGTGCCCACTGCCCTGGGGAGCCTGGTCAGTGCCAACCACCCTCTGGCGGAAGAACCTTTTCCTGAGATCCAACCTGAGCCTGCCCTGGCACAGCTCCAGCCTTCCCTGGGTCCTGTCACTGCCCACAGGGAGCAGAGCTCGGAGCTGCTCCTTGTGGGGAACCTGCAGACCCTGGTCATGTCTGACCTCAGTCTCCTCCTCTCCAGCTGCACAGACCAAGTGACCTCACAAAGCTTCCCTTCCAGACCCTTCACCATATTTCATTTTCCCACCCCTCACAGCTCCCTGCTCCAAGTGCTACATCCAGCACAAAGGGAATGTCTCCTGCATGAGCCAAGAGAACAGGATCCCACAACCCCAGGGCTGCTGTGAATGTGAACCCCGAAACCTCACCCTGACTGCTCTGTGTGGCAGAACCAACTCTGAATGGGACCATATCCCAGAGCATAGGAAAAAATGTGAAATCAGAAATTAAACTGCTGCTGCACAGGTCTGATTGGACTGATTTGCTTTTGGGTTCCCCTCCACACACACGCACTTCAAAAGAATCTGCTGGTGGCTGAGAAAAGTACTGCCTGTACCAGGCAGAGTGTGCAAACACAGCTGAACCTGCCCTGGAGATCTTACAGCATCAAAAACTCTGCTCTATTGAAGAGAAAACAAATGTACACTTCAAATCTTTTTTTTTTTTTTGAAACCTTAGGGTTGGGAATGCCAAGTGCAATAACATCAGTTGCCACTTGCACAAAAACACATGGTGAAGAGTAAAGATTTCAAGGGGAGAAAAAAAAAAAACACCTCAAAACCCTGTACCAAATATTGTGATTTCTCCCACACTCAGACAAAGCTTCAGACATTTTCAAATGTGAAACCAAGATGACATTTTCAGCCCACCCAAAACAGCCTTGACTGTTTCTTCCCTGCAATGGCTTTTCTTCCTTTCTCACAACATATGTTCAAGATAAACATCTGAGATTGCAGAAAGCACCAACTTTTCAGTGTTAGTGGCTACACAACACATCATCTGGAGTTATGGGCTGGGATTTTTTAGGGATGACACTTCAAGGAGACCAAAAAAAGTACTATACAGTCTCTTCTCAGGAGTCCTGGTAAGAGATTTATTCTTTTTGGGCAGCCCATGACAAACAAACTTAATCATTTTTATTCCGCTGAAAGTAGATGTAGAATTTATATTCCAGAAGATCTCTATGTATTCACAGCAGTGTGCTACTGTACAATTAGCTTCTTGAGCAGTTTATAAAGCTCTCTGAACAAGGGCTGAGGAAAATTGGGGATTTTTCTAGTACATCAGAAGCAACAAAAATACAGCAGAGGGTCCTTTATTGTTTGTGTTGTGGTTGTATCCAAAGTAGATCAAGGCTGCTGAACATGAATTTAGGGGAAGGTAGTACCCAGCTGGTTTAGAGACACCCAGGGAAGCTGTAAGGGCAATGGAGAGCACTGCATCTGCAGTTATTGATACCAACACAAGCCAGGCTTGAGGTCAAACTCAGCTGCTTGCTGTCATCAGCAACATACCCCACAGCTCATGAGAGTTGCTGGAGGTGCCAATGTAAACTGGCTGTGACAGCTGGAAAATCCTAAGGAGAGTTTCAGTGAGTTTATTAAGTTATAATATGCTTTCATTTTCATTCCTTAGGAGACACGCAAACTAAAAATTTACTACTGTTGCAACCAAACTTCCAGCTTTGGCACGTATTTCGGAAACCAACCGTGCACACCGAGGACTGGCTTATTGACAAAGGCTGAATTTCCCAGGGAGACTTGGGTCCACCCTGCTGGAGTCAGTGCCATGCAAGACTCAGTGATATGAAGAAAAGAGGCCATTTTTCAACAGAATCTGTCTTGCAGTTGTACTGTTTGGACAGATATCACAGCTCTGCCTGTGCAGGAGCTGTTCCTCAGAAGACATTCCCTTCCATCAACAAAAAGGCTGAAATCAGGAGTGCTAACAGTTGTCCTCACAGGGCTGGAAAAAGGCCTTATACTGGGGATACTTAATAGACAGAAATGGGACACTCAGGAATTACAGTTCATCTGTTGTTTTGTAGAAACACGGCATTTAAAGTCAATTAAAACAATCTCCTACCAACTCCCTGCACACATCCCTAAGGTCCCTCAACAAAAATAACCCCTCCCCACCTGCACAGGAGCAGCTGACATACAGACAGTTGGCACAGAAAGTTACACTGAAAGAACAATCAATATAATTTCCCATTAGTTGTCTTCACAGATTTATCATTTAGGCTTTTCCTTAGCAGCCTTGAGGGGAAAAATGTGTGACTGCACAGCAACTACACAAAGCCTCTTCAAGGCCTGTAGAGCCGCTATTATAATCATTTCCTTTCAACAGCCGAATGAACTGACAACGTTAGACATGAAGGAAACTAATGTTCTATAGGATGCTACCTATACGTTATGTTCCAGCTGGATGGCTAACCTTTGGAGCTGCAGGAACTGCCCCAGAAGCCTTCAAGAGAAGTTTCCACACCTGGCTGGTCACATCTCACCCTGTTAATGGATATTTTCCATCCCTAAAAAGGGCCAGGTCTGACCCTCTGGGGGTCTCACTGTGCACCTACTCTGCCCCAGCCCAGGGAGGAGAGGCAGGATGCCCTCAGGCTGAATCTCTGGTTCTGGCTCTTCTCATCCTCCTTGCTGACACACCCGGTGATTACCTGGCAGACCCCACCACAGAGTGCCTTTTGTTCACAGCTCACACCACCGATTTGTCCCCCCATTCTTCACGCAGTAACTCACACTGGGGAAGCAGCGCTGGCAGAACACCTCAGCCACACCCTAAATAAAAACCATAATTCAAAGACTTCAGCAGAGTTAGGGACTGGTTTGCACTCAGGAACTTGGCCCCCACAGCTCAGAGCTGCCAGAGCACAGGGAGCTACTGAAGCCCTGCCCCAGAGTTCCTTCATCCCCTCCATAAATCCCAGATTTGGGGTCTGTTCAGATGCCAGTTTGACAAGGACACTCACACAGCTTATCCCCCACATACCACAGCCAAGAACACCTCTGCGATGATGGGCTTCTCCCGTGGCTCTGAGATCCCAGGTTCTCACTACAGAGTCAAGCAAAGACTTTCAAGAATTGTAATTGCTGCATAACTGGACAGAAGTTGAGTCACTTGTAAAAAAAGGTCAAAAGGACACTGAAAAAAATTAACTAATCGCAGTTCCCTGGAATTACCTGATGCTCAGAACACTTCCAAATATATTCTAAAAGAGTGAATTTTTTTCACGTGTGCAGGATTTCTTCAAGATGTGCAACACAATTTCTGTCTGCACCTTCCCAGCCTGTACTGCTCTGGAAACACAATCATCTCCCCGAGTGATGGCACACAGGTATTTATTCCATTGCACCAACTCCCACTGAGCTGTGAGGGCTCACACCACCAACACTCTCAGGTCAAAGACTGATGATCACAAACAGGCCCAGGGTTATAAAGTTATAAACCTAAACTAACACTGCAAGGACTGAAACACTTTGAAAGGTGGCTAAAAATACATGCCATAAATTACAATTAAGCTAACACAACACAGATCTACATTAGTTTAACACAAACCAGGGATTATTTCTCCATAATAAAAGGAGATGCAGAGCTGTGAAGCTGAATAAACCCCATGGAAGTCAGTCCCTATCTTTTTTTCTTTAGGCTTTGTTTTGAACAGCCATTCTCCAAGACAAAGCAGCATCACAGAGTGTAGGGAAAGAACAAAGTGGCTCCTTTTATCTGCTCCTCCATCTTCAGAGTAAATATTGCATCATTGTTCTCCCTGGGAAGCACCTTTCATCTTCGTTTTAAGGACGGGGATGAGCTGAGGTGGTTGTGAGAGCCCATCAGCCTTTTCCACCCGAGGACCAGCACTCTGAGGGCACCTTCCTTCCCCTAAGATAAAAGCCCGTGCAAGAACATCTCTGGCTCCCCACACTGACACTGCTCCCCAGAGGTCACCTCAGCCAAAACTTCTGCCTGCTGAGAGGAGCAAGAATGCCTGAGTAGAGAATTTTTTCCCCCCCTCTGAGACAACATCCAAACAGCTTGCAGAAAATCCAAGTGTGTCTGTGGTTGGGTGCCATCTGTTCCCCTTTCCAGAGAAAGTGTCATGATATTTATATCCCCTGGGAGTATCCACATTAGCTGCACATAAAGATTCTGTTCCTCCTCTACCGCACAGAAATATAATGGCTGCAGAACAGATGGGGGGAAACAATACAAGGATATTATTAGGACAGACCTATATTATACGGAACAGTTCTGTTCTTTACATAATTACACAAGGGGAGAAAGCAAATTCTACAGGCACACTGCAGCCTCTGGAAATGTAAGGATTCCACAGAATCCATCTGAAGCATCCTTCACAGTAGCACAGCAAGATTCACCATGTGTATTCTGAATTAAAAGAAAAAAGGGAAAACAAGTAGTATTATATATTTATATTATATTTAAAAAGCAGTTTCAGGGACTTCTTCAGGAGTTACCCCATCATCATGCAGCAAGGTCATGGAACACAAAGTGAGTCCATTCTCCTCTGGCATCAGTCCATGGCTGTAATTCTACAGCACCAACATTCCTTTGTTCTTTCATGACAAATACACATTCCCTGGCAGCCCCTTCCTTCCCATTTTGATCTTAGCAGCTCCCCTCCATGCATCCTCTCCTCCAGTATTCCATCCCAGAAAGAACAGACATGTTCTGCAATTACCACCTTCGTCCTGCTCAAGGTAGATCTCAGATACAGTTGGTATCAGCAGCTACATAAAGGGAATAACTGCACCAGAGTCAGCTCAGGTGCTGAGCCATTTGCCAGGCCCAGGGAATTTCTTTGCTCTCTCTCTCATCAGTTCCCATACTATAAGAAGTAAAAATCATAGATATTCCCCAGTCTAAGACTGAGAAATGTTATAGTCCATCTTCACTAGTGAGCAATGGCTTTCAAATTATTCATGCAGAAAATTACTTAGAACACCCCCCCCCCCATACAAATGCATCTGTTTCTGATTTGAAACAAGGTTCAATTCCCATTTCTTAAAAAGCTTTTATCTTCAGGAAATATGGAAGCTTCAAAGTTCTGCAATTTGCTGTTCATTTGAACATTAATGGAAAGAAATGTTCTTTCACTTCAAACCATTTCCTCAGTCAATTAGACAAATCTTTTAAGTGGAGCTGGTGAAGCAGTTTATGTCCAGGAACTTAATTAGCACTGAATTCCCCAACTTGCATCCACCTCACCTACACCAACCACCATATGCAGGCCATGCAGCTCGTGGGACTGTGCAAGAGCAGAGATGGGACATGTGGGGACACAGCTGGGACAGATGAGGACTGATAGAAGAGGATGCAAGGGGCAAGATCCAGCAGAATGGAACAGCTGATTAAAAAGGAATGGAAGGCTCAGCAGAGGTCCTGCCCGCCCATGGTGATTGAGAAAACTCCTACTGCAAATTTTGAGAGTAACAGCTTTCCCTTGGTGCCCTCGCTGAATTTCTCACTGACATCCGCAAACTATTCCTGCTCCACTCCCTGGCAACTTCAATTACACTGTCACACATTTGTTTGTCCTAGTTAGCTGCTGTTCTCAACTGTGGTTCATGGCTCTTCCAATTAGGATTGCTGGCACAGCACCTCCCAGCATCAGGAACAAGCCAGAGCTGGCTTGAGAGCCCAAAACCAGGGGGAACAAGTGCAGAAGCAGAGCAGCTCTACACTGACAGAGCAAGAACTGTATTTCACACTCTGGGAAGCTCCACTTCCACAGTAAAAGGAGTACAGAAAATACTGAGCAAATTCTAAAAATAATTAGGATCTCTTGGGAAGAAAGGACTTTGAACAATATTTACAGAGAAACTGAGCTAGGAGAAAAAGAAAAAAAAAAGAAGAGCCCTTATTGCCTGGCAGTCCTTTAAGTCCTGGTCATGGCACAGCATTATAGCAAAAACTAAGTGAACTCCTTAATAAAAGATCTGAAGGCCCAGTTTGCCTCATCATCAAAACCTCACCAACATCACTCCAGCAAACACAACAGCATGTGTTATTTTTGTTGGGGCAGGTTTTTCCCCCCTTTTGATTACAGTATTCATAAAAAACAGTTTAAAACCACAACATTGTAAAAAAAAAAAAAAAAACACAACAAAAAAACCAAAACACCAAGGAGGTGAGTACAGTCTTTGGTGCAGCAGCAAGACTTACTCATCAGCACATCTAGCAGACGAACACACCATTCCCTGACCTGGTACACAGCACCTTTTTATTTTTAAACAAAGGACATGGAGCTCTTACTTTTATGTCTAAGTCAGGCATTACATATAAAAGCAGAACAAGAGAGGTCATGCTCACCTACCTACAGCCAGAACATCTCCTACACTCCCAGCTCTGACCCCCCAAATATTAAGAGTCTAATAGAAGGTTGTTTCTCCTTCTTCCAAATCTTCAAGTGAGTGTTACAGTCTTGAAAGCAAGTGATAATTATGATCTTAACAGAAAACAGTTCTGTAATTTTCTGAACAGGCAGATTTTAGATCAAATGGGGGGGGAGAGGGGAAGACTACTGTTTTTGAAGGCTCCTTTCACATGCTTCAATACTCGTCACTTAAAAAGCAATTTGATTGCTCCAGAGAGTCACACACTTAATTGCTGTAGCAGATCAAGAGGAACCACTTGAGCAGGTTTCTTCCACACCACCCTTACTCCTCATACCAGATTTAACTCTCTCACATGGGTAAAATTCAAAGATCTGGCACCACTGAAACCCCCAAATCCCAGAGTCAGCTCTGTGACTGCCTGGGATGCAAACACACACATTACCTGGTGTACAGCCACTCGTTAACAGGATGGTACACCTACATTAATTATTCAGACCCATTACTGCAGCATCTGGGCACATCAAGTCTTTTTATTAGTTTGCCTGGATCCTGAGATATGAGAGAACTTATATCCTGAGGGTACACCTGTACAGGAATCACAGGAGCCACAGCTCAGATCTGTCAAGACAAGGAGGTGCCTCAACACAGAGGCATTTCCATCAGCTCTACGTTCTGGCTTAGCCAAGAGTAAGCAACAAGTCTGGAAAAAGAGGCACGTGAACCCCAGTCCACAGTTCAACCTCACATTATTAAACAATCCTCTCACAGGCACAGGCAGGATATATATATGCACAACTCAAGGAATCTGAGAGCAAAATTACACGGCACAAGCGCTTGATGCTGCATTCCAATAAGCTGTTCACATCCCAGGGAGGTTTAGGGGACCTGCAGACCCTTCCCACGGTGCTGTACCAATTTAGCTGGGGGAAAAAGTTTCAAGTCAGCACTGAGTCTTGTCTATCCCTTCACACAGGAGTCTCCTTTGAGGGTCATGGGCAGCTGCCTGTCCCCACACAGCCTGGGGAGCAGCTCTGATGAGGAGCTGTGAGGACCAGGAGCATCCAGCTCACACCAAGGGGAAGAAAGCAAATGAACCCAGGAACCATCCCAGGGGTGCCAAGAACCAAGGGAAAACCATCACAAAGAAATGTAACAACTGAAACAAGCCCAAAAGCATCCACTACATTTTTTGGTGGAAGAGCTCATATTTCTGTTTTGTTTATTATCAGAAAGGAGTACAATATATTTCCTATCCCATAAAATACACATATAATTTTTATGGTAATAAGACCCAGGAGAGGCATAAATATTCCCAAGGGTTTCTGCAGTTCAGAAGAACACTGTAAAACAGTTTGATAACTTGGAGATTACATTTCTCTCTATTCACCACACACACGCATATAAAAACCTGCCAAGGGGAACGTTATTGATGCTTTATAACTATGAGCCAATAAACCTCATGAATTTCATTTATTTGAAGACTGCAACAGAAGCAGAAAGATAAGTAGCATCCTTAAATTCAGGATCATTAATTTAATCCCCACCCCCCAAAACACACCAGCAAGCCTTATGTTAAAACCTTGTCATGGTTCTTTTACCAAATGCAAGCAAAACCACTAAATGCCATTTGGGAAGGAACATTACAAGCCCTTCCAGCAGAGTATCCCCCTCCTGAATTAACCATAGCAAACGGTGACGGGATGTTTCTTTTGGCAGAGTTTTTGTTATGGTCCCAGGAATAATTCCAGGCTAAGATGGAGAGGAAAGGAATCCTTGTCCCCAAACAGCTGAAGTCAGCAGCTCAGCCTGTCTGTCCTGATCCTTTTGGTTCTCACACCAACACCAGAGCTCCCGGGGGGAGCTCTCCCTCCTGGAGGTCCTGCTCAGCTCTCAGGTCTCATCTCCTGAACTTCACCCACTGGAGAGGGCCCAGCAGCTCTTTCCATCGGGGGCTCTGGCACACAGCACTTGAGGCATTGAGGGGGTTGCAGAGCACAATCAGTGCTGGGCTACAGTATTCTCGTCCCCTCCCCAAAACAGCTACAAAGCTGATACAGAGGATTCACAGCAGCAGAACGTCCCAGACATTCCATTTAAGAACCATGAGATCAAACCTGCTGTTACAGCCCAATGTTTCTGCAAGATGCTGCTCTCAAATACAACCCTCCAAAGTCACCCCTGCCTTGCCTGGTTCGGTTGTGGCACTTGGCACCACAAGAACACCGAGAGCATCAGCTGTGCCCATGATGTGAACTGAGATAAAGCTGCTCTGCATGGAAAGGGAAGGTAGATGAAATCCTTTAAACAATCAAAGGCTTCAGTAGAGAAGAAATAAGACGCTGTGGAGCGGGGAGTGCCAAAAATCCATCAAATGCAGGTTGGCTCTCTCATCAGTGGTGCTAAATAGGTATAAATGGACGTGTTCAGTCAGGCAGAGACAGCACTGTGGGGAGCTCAGGGAGGGAGGAGGAGGAGGGAGGCAGCTCCCCTTCCAGCTGGGATAAATTCAGCAGCTGTTTTGTTCTAAGCCTTGAATGCTCAAATGCATCTTCAAAAAAGTCACCACGCAGAAGCAGAGGATGAGGCAGAGAAAGAAGGACTTGCAAAATCAGACAACACATATTCGGGCAACACAGACAGGAGGGGACTGATATTCCTTCACCATTCGGACAGTGTTCCTTCTTTGTCCTTGGGCATTTCAAGTTCAAATCCTTATTTGATAAAACTGACTTCTTAGTTGTGCAAGTTTCTTGTAAACCGTCTCAAATCAGGGTGCAAAATTTGAAGTCCCTCTACTCCTGTTATTTCTGATGGAAAATTTTTTAGGGCAACATTTTTGATCCATGAATTGCCAATTATGTGCCTTTCCCAGCAAAGTAAAAAGAGAAATAACCGCTGCTTAGTCTGAAACATCCCTGTATCCCAGCTGCTGCTGCTTCAAGGTTCAATATTCCAGAAGCGAAGTGGGAAAAGCCTCCCACAGCAGAGGAGCAGCTCTTCAGGCACACAGGTAAAGTTCATTTACACCTAGAACTGTCCCCCCAAATCTGTCTGTCTTCCTGCTGGAATTCAAATGCACCTGTTACAGTTATAAGGAGCACAAAAGACACTTATTCATACAAAATTTAGTTCACAAAGTATTCAACTTGGGACTTAAACATCTTCCCTGTCCTATAAAAGTGAATAACAAGCACCAATCATGCCTGACCAAAAATCCCAGATCTCAAGAAATAGTGACTTTTAAATCTGACTGCTTCTCTGGATTCTGCTTCTCCTTGACACTGGGCGCAGCTTCCAAGTGACCTGCATTCTGCCACTCAGAATACACAAAAAAATACCACAGAACTGTTAGTTTATTTAAAATCACATCCTTAAGAAACGCCACAAATAAACACACTGAGATTTCACACAGTACAGGTGTCTGACACAGAAGCATCTCAAGGGAGAAAAAAGCAAATTTTGAGGCTACAGTCAGAATATTAGTAGCCATAAATAGGGTCTTTTTTCCCCCCCTCAAAAGCAGCCCAGCAGTTACTGACAGCTGCTGGGGGACAGTTCTGCGAAGACTTTTGGGTACACACGTGACTTGAGAAAGCACCACTCCATCCAGGAAGGTCACACTGGCTGGGCCAGATGGTCAGATCAGGGGTTAAATTCTGATACTGCATGGAGGTACACATGCTGTGTTTTCTTCTTAAATTGCCATGTGTAAAAACCATTTTAGCTAATAAATATAGAGCAGAAATTAATTCAGCCTTTTAACAACCAGCACCGCATTACCCAAGAGACAAACACTTGACATTGCCTTTAATTCCTTTAAAAAAACCACAAATTTATTGCTATTCAGGTAAATAAGAAGAGGACCAAAAGCATACACTAGAAACACAAAATTATGCCTTATTCTCAAACTAGTCAGTTGTTTAAGCAAGCACCTATTCAAGTGTAATTCATTGATGCAAAACATCTCTTCCCCAGGACCATCCTCCTATTTGAAAGGGGCGTTCATCTAATTTCCCTCCTTTGCAAATGAGGTTTGATAGGAAGTAAGGACAGACCTTAAAGTACTCACTTCACTTCCTCACTCTGCACTGTTCCACAGCCCTGTCCTATACATCCCTGTGGGTTTAGAAGGGTCTCTCAGTTGGATGCCAATCCCATGGAATTTGTGGTCCCTTCTCAGCTCTAATGGGAACATCACATTTTATGGCCCCAGATTTGGGCTCCCTTTGACCTTTAGACTCCTGCAGCACAGATGAGCCTCTTGGACCTTGCAAAGTAAGACATTCTATGATTTCTCTACCTTTGACCTCCTGTTTTCTAATGCATCAAGTGCCAACTTCAATTGCTATTACTGTTATTATTTCTCCTGATTAATTATTTCCCTTTAAGATGAAAAGAAAACAAGTTGTAGGAAATTAAGCATACAGTGAACACCACAATACAAAACCCACCAGAACTATGGGATAGTCAAACTGACATCCAACATCACCTGCATCTCCTTAGACATAAGTGGGTCTTGCAACTGGATAATCACTTTAGGGCTGACCAGGTATGATAAAGGCAGAAGTTTGTGATCTGTGGATCCATGAAAGCAGATTTTCCTTAATACAGATTTAAATGCCTGGAATTTTATGGAAAAGACTGGAAATACAGAGCAGACAACCAGAAGGAAAGCAGCGACCAAGCCCATTTTCTGCCTACATTCACCAATGTAAGATACAGTGGTTCTCCAGCATTCCTGGAACATAATGAAAGTGCCAGATAAAAACTGGAGTCATCTCACAGCAATGCTGGAGGGGAAAATACTGGAAGATCGATACATGGCTGGAGGTAAGTGGGAGAAAGTCTGCAGAAGGTACAAAGTTCATCTTTCCAGCCATTCATCACTTTAAAAGACACTTGCTTCGGGCAGAGAGACACCTTATGAATTTGTTACTGACTCTTCTTGAAAACCATTAAGATCCTTTCATTTTCCAAAAGAAAAGTTAAAGGCAGTGTTGTTATCTGCACACCAATGCAAAATGCATTTTGCATGCACAACTCATGGACTGTGCACGTAGTGAAAATGTAACAAAAACCAGAGAAGCTTTTAAAAAAAGCTCTTGGATCAGTTATTCCAATTTCCATCTGTTTGCTTGTAGGATGATCAGTGTTTTAACTTACAATAAAAGTTAAAATTTGAGTTCTTCAGGGAGCTTCCCTGGATTAAGTTCCTACTACAGCCTGTAGGAATTGCAATGCAGAGGTGGAGAAGCACAAAGATGAGCCCAACTTTGTTACTTTAACATTCATCACAAGTCACAAAACAACAAAAGAAAGGTCTCTGCAACGACTTAGCACTCAGAAAAAGGCTCTTCTCTGAAAGGTCAGACATAACTGATAACGAACATCTTTTGAAATTATTTGTTTCTGTGGACTTTTATTTAATAATTTTCTTCCATTCAGCAAATCTCCTGGCTCTTGAAAGCCCCTATTTCAGTACTCCTGGAGGTCCAGTGCTTTTCTTTCCCACACCACTACAAGAATAAACACAATTCTTATTTCAAGCTCTTTTAAATCCACTCCTTTACTGAAAGCTTGGAATGCCACTTCTGAATTAAAAGCAGTTCACCTTCATCTTATTTTAAAAATATCTCGAAATTATAAAATAAAATGCTTAGAGAAAGCCCAGGTTTGATACCTCAGAGTGAGACTGATGCCCAGACAGTGCCTTTTTCCTGGCTAAGTGGTAAGAGCTGCATTAAGCACCTTCTCAGTGTCACTGTCACTGCCCGCACCTGTAATCAGGGTCGCTTTTGCTTCTTTAATCCCCAAAGGCAACTCCTCGACTCTTTCTTGCACTAATTAGGCCATCACACCTGAAGGTGCGCCCTCGGTCTCTGAACTATCATCTCTTCACCCCCCCCCCCAGTGGAGCAAAACAACGTGTTAATAAGGTTAAAAAAAAAAAAATGACTGCCTTAGATGGCAATTCGCAGCCTGTGGATTATCCCATCAGGGTTTTGTGTAACTCTCCCGGCTGGGAAGTGGGCAAAGATGAATGGAAAGTGCTAAGTGGGAAAGGAACACGGCATTTACCATGTATTTATCAGCTCACAGCAGCCCTTAAATGACACACCAGTTCACAGGGGGATTCTAGAGAAGCTTTATTTGATTCAGGAACAAAACTGCTTCTTAATCCTTAAATCACTTTCCTTGTTCTTAGTCTAAAACCAAGATCAAGCACAGGCTGGTGAAACTCCAATACTTAAGGCAAAACCCCAAATCCTGCTGCCTTCCAAGTCAAGCTGCTTGGCTGACTACAAGTTCTCCACTCAAAGCATTTAATAACACAAAGCTTTGGCTGGGATCACAATCAGAATGGTTTGAGTTGGAAGTAAACTTCCAAATCATCCGTTTCCATCCCCTGCCATGGGCAGGGACACCTTCCATCAGACCAGGCTGCTCCAAGCCCCGTCCAGCCCATCCTTGAACACTTAATCATTGATACAGCAACCACCACTTCACCTGCACTCCAAGTCAGTGTAGGAAACGCCCAGGAACTGGGTGCTCTGTCTGGAAATAAGTCCACACAGCCTAGAAACAACTGAAAAGTCAGCTGTGTGGTTCAGGCATTTGTTCTGACCTAATTACTACTAAATGAGCCCAGAGGGAGTTGGGGTATTTCCCCCCCTCCCTTCTGTCCAGGTAATCCTGGAAATCCTCTGCTACGTTTCTAACCCAGTGGCTTCAATAATGCTGCCCAAAATAACATTAACAGGTAAACTGAGGGATGGGATGATAAGTATTTTTAAGTGTTCTCTGATTTTTTAATGCAGGGGTTTCAAATGACAAACCACTGATTGCTGGAGACCTCCGAGGTCAGCAGACAGATGAGTCCCTCTGCAAGGGACATCCCTTGGCACAGCAAATCCCAAGGATTTGAAAAGATGGAGGCAGCCAAAAACACACAGGCATTTATCAGCTTGTAGACCTCCTTAACTGACACACCGCTTTGCAGAGGGATTCTAGTAAAGCTTTATTTGATTCAGGAACCAAACTGCTTCTTAATATTTAAATTGCTTTCCTTATTTTCTTATTCTTAAAAATATCTCCTGTTAATGCTCAGCTTTTATCAGGAGCTTTAAACACTCCCTAAAGACTGAGTGAGGCCACCCCAGAGTCAAGTACCATCTTTGTTTTTTTAATCTAGGCCAAATCTCTTACTTCTTCCCCAAAGTCAAATGCAAGAAGCCATAATCAACTCCCATTCTTTATCCTTTTCCAATTACTGCTTGCAAAAGCAACTTGTTGACCAAGGAGCTTAGTCTGACCAGCTCAGCAGGAGCCCAGAGGGCACAAGAGCATCTCCTTCCCTCCAAGGTGTTAAGAAACAATAAAAATCTCTTTGTAGCCATCATAAGAGACTTTCCCTTGGCTAAGTTTTACATCACTAGTATTTTATAGGGGAGAAAAAGGTGGACAGGAAGAGAGCAGATGATCATATCCTGACTTTACTCGGGAAAGGAAAAAGGGAAAAAAATCTTTTATTAGATGAGACAAAAATGTTACTCATATTTCAACACGACTGGAAACCTCTCTCCTAATTGTAATCAAAGAAGAAAATGAAGGTGAAAAGAAACAGATTTCTGGATTCATGCACCCAGAAAAGGGACATTTTTAAAATTCACTCCCTGCATGGGAAGATCCCTCGCATGTACTGTCACCCCTACAGATGGAGAAATAGGGAAGAAACAACTCTAGAACACAAAGTTCCAAAATCTTTAGTGTATTTGGGGAGAAAGAATTAAAGAAGTTACCTGATTTACTTCTCTGTACTAAGTTAAAAAAAACCAATACTGTGAGTTAGCTTAGAGGAGATGTCAGTGGAGGTTTCTTATTTATATGTTTTTAAAGGACAAATTAAATGACCCGAGCAACTACAGAGTTGTCAGCTTGGCATCATTCCCAGGTAAATAATTGAGTGGCTGATACAGAAATCAATTAATGAAGAATTGAACTAATACAATTCATCCATAAATCCGTGTCGACTGAAACAAGAGCCCTTGACAGACTAACAGGAAACCTTCCACAAAAACTTCTTAAACACCAGTAAGGGGAGTGCTGACAAAGGTACTTCAGACTTCCACGTGGCATTTCCCCTGGCCCAAGGCGACATCCCGCTCCATTCTGCAGCTACAAGAACATAGTGCAGGGATCATTCCCACATGTCCTACATGGTGAAGACATCCTCTAACTCCCCAAAATTCAGCAACCAGAGCCACCTGATCGCCTTCCAGTCTTCCTTCTGGACCATCAGCACAAGATGTTTCCTCGGTACAGATTGCAAGGCATAAACAGAAGGAGCTGGAGACAAAGGCTGAGGTGCAGCTCCTTTATCCCCCCAGTTTGCTGGCAGGAAGTTAAACCAGCACGTTTGAGTCAGGAGGTCTGTGGAGAATTTACTGGACTGGGAAAAGGGACAGAAACAAGGGTCAGGCTGCAGATGGAATTGGGCAGAGGACGTAGGAAATGAGAAAGGAAGGAGCAATGGAAAAAGTCAAGAGCCAGTTCTGGAGAAGACAGTGGGAAAGGTAAATACTTGTCAAGGAACAGCAAAAAAGCCACAAACGTGCTGATATGTAAGAATATCCTTTGAAAAAGGATAATTTATTAAAAGTATTTGACTTAACTACCCAATGCTTTGGGGCATCTTAGATTCCCACTGTTGCTCCAATGCCTCACCTCTCCAGCAGAGTGGGGTCAGGAGATGGAACCTGCTGCTCCACCACAGCACAGGGCACCCCCAGGGACCTCCAGCTCTCAGAAACAAATCAATTCCACTCCTTTCCATTTCCCTCATCACCAGCCAACCTTGGCAACTTAATTATAAATCTTTTCTCCCACAAAGAGAATGGCTGATATTCCCAATCTCATCTTGAATCTGCGGTAAACTCCATGGCATCTCTTATTTCCAAATGAATTTGCCTTATTAAAAAGTAATGAGCTATTAATTAACTTTGCACTCATACAAAGCTGTTTAATTCTCAATCCAATTAACAGCAATCTGCTGAAGGATTCTAATGATTATTTTAAATTTTCTAAGAGAAACATCTCTGAGCCTTTCATAATAAGGTATTTATAGAATGGCTTGCGCTGGATTCTTGCTTGTGTTTTAATTCAATAACATTTTTATAATACTCCAAGATCTCTTTACAACGTTATCTTTGACAACATGCCATTTAGAAGCACAGCAAGGCTGAATAACAAACTCCTTGTTTGGAAGATGTTTTGGAGGGGTTATTTTGTTTCAGGCTTTCCCAATCATATCAACATTGGCATTGAGGGTTCCAAACCCTCAAGGACTTTCTGTCCAGGTTAAGTCTCAGATGTTTCACACAAATATGTGTTTTGCAAAGACTGCAGCAACAGGATGTTTGCCACCTTTTCCAAGGGTTAAGAAGTCACCCCCTGCCTGCGCAAAGGAGCCCATCTCAGCAGCCCCACGTTGGGCTTTGCTTGCTCAGTTATATTTAGTTACAACCACAAGGATGGTACTTACATTGTGTGCCTTCTAAGCCTAAATAAAGGCTGGTCTTACATGGCTGGACAAGAAAAGCTTTCTATCTTTTCATAAAGAATTTTCAGAATCTTTCAAGGCACTCAAATGCCACAATACATGTGTGTATTTCTTTAATAATACAACTCTTCTAACAGTAACTTTTGGTCAATGTCTTGGTCTTTTTCCCATCCAGATAAGGAAACTGATGCTCTTCACCTCAAGGCACGACATTCAGACCTTACCTATTTCTGCAACCTTGTTGTATTGTCCCACTTCATACACTCCTAACAGGGAGTTCATGTGCAACAATTGTCCCCAAAACACAAATGGGTACCCATTTAGGGACCTGAGGCTGGCAAAGGGCACAGCACTTAAGCTATAAATAGAATCAAGTCTAAGAACTTGATATTAAAATAATTCTGGTGCATCAACAAGATCCAGTTAAAATCAGCTCTTCTCTCTGCATATCTATGATAAGGAATAGGATTCATCAGAAAAAAAAAAGCTGAATTTTCCCAATTTTATATATTGCAGTATTCACTAAATAGCTGAATGAATTTGCCTGCTAAAGATTTTGGGATGTCCACAGCAGCAAACCACATCAGACCCTGCTTTTTGCATGGCTGTGATCTTCCAGCACCTCTAATTCACACCCATCATGCAGGACAACAGCACAATGTGGAGCAAGGACTATTCATCTTCCTGATTGATGAACACGCTCCCTGGGTGTTATTTTCCCTCTCTGCCAGGCAGTTTGTTCAGAATGGCTCTGGTGTTCATTTGCAGGCTTCACAGGGACACGTGTTACTGCCTGATGATTTACTCTCTGCCTTTGATTGAGGCTGAGGGCATTTCACATTATTTTATTATCTAATGCATGTACACACAGTGTATTTTAACTGCTGCATCCATTCTCTTCTTCTGCAAATCAATGCTGTGCCTCTCTCTGAATCAGAAGAGCCATGTGAAATTATTGATCTGTTCATATTTCTTTTTCTATTGATCATCTCATCTACAGCCCCATCAAGTTTCCTTTGGCACAAAATACGCTCACATTATGCAATCTTCCATGTCCAGGGCAGTGATATCTGCAGTTAACTTGCCCCAAGAGTAACAGAAGTTTAAGTCCTTGACTATTCTGCATATAACCCTCTGGACGCACACAAGTCACTTGTAGGGGGGCACTGATTGGGCAAATTGCTCAAGTTGAAAAGACTCCCCTAATCTCACAGGATGGCCAAGTCCAACCCCAAACACAACAGCCAATGAATTGCTGCTTTGCAAAACGCAGGAACCAAGGGACCATATATGAAGATGCTTTATGCTTTTACGAAGCACAGCGGGGGCTTTAAGAACCATTTTTACACATCTCGCTTCACCTCAATTTCAAAATAACTCCTCCTGAACTACTGAACTATTTTCAGGGAGTTTAAGCAACGAAACCACAAACCCAGCTCCCCCTTCCAGCTTCTTCAACTAAAAGAAAGTCACCTCTACAAATTCTTTTTCTCAAGTTCTGTTACATGGAAGCTCTTTATTATAGAAACAACACAGCAGTAACCAAATGGGTTCTTGGTGTATTAGGGAATTAACAGTTGTCATCTGACATCTGTGCCCTTACACATCCCTCCTTCCAGAGAGGAAACAACTGTGCACTGTGACAAAGTCCAACCTGAACACCAGTTCTCAAGACTCCAGGCACTTAAAATGCATTACTCTTTAGAATAATATATAGTTTAAATGCATTCTTTCTTCCCTAATGGAATTCCACTGTGCCTTGGCTGCACAAAGATGCTGGGATATGGTTCCTTCATGCACACCCAGCATATGGTCCCTTCCAAAACTCTCAGCACAGCAGGGCAAGTTTTATGACAGTTGATGTTATGAAGCTTCACAGAAGAAGGAGCGACTGTGTCGTGACCTGGGCGCTGACAGATAATATATATATATATGATCAAAAGGTTTGCAACTCACTTAAAGCTGCTGATCAGAACAGTCTGCAGAACACCTGGAAACAGCCTAAATACCATCATGCCTAAATGCCATCAAATTCTACCACAGGCAGCATCTCCCTTGGCAGGGAAAAACTGCTTAAGTCCCCAAACCAGAGCAGAGGGAACACTGTACACACAAGATCTGAGTGAATCGTTCGGTAAATGTTACTTTCTTTGCATTAGAACTTACAGATTCAAGCTCGCTCCTACACAATTCAAACAGGCTGATCTTCCTTACAGCAAAACCACCTTTAAACTGAGATCTGTGCCTAAGCACAACTATATATGGGAGGAAATGATATCTGAAATCGCAGCACAACGTAGGATCCAAGGGTGGTAGGATGGAAAGTTTGCCATAAAAGCCTTTTTTCTCCCCACATCACAACTGTTTTCAAGCCACAGAAGCTTCTGCGTTACAGAATCTCAAATTGATTTATATCAACTGACCTTGATTATATAAGCACCAGGAAATACAGCAAAATAAACATCAACAGCTAAGCTTTCAGTATAGCAAAAAAGGATGTTACTAGATTTGTGACACTGTCAAATTACAGTGTCATAGATATCATATTTAACATTTTTATTCATCCAAATAAAAGGCTTACAGAATTCCTGGTGTTACACTGTACTAAAAAGTCAGGGAGAATCAGCAGCTAATGCTGCCCAGCAACCATTTGGAACAAGAACTGAAAAAACCCCAAAACTATCCAACAGAAAACTAAATGCAAACAGGTACAAATGCTGCTACTTAGCCTTTTTTTTCCTTTCTTCTGACAGAGTCAATAAAAAGCAGAACTTTCCTTCAGAAAGCAAATTCTATTTGGTCAAAAACTGAGCACAGAAAGTTCATGGAAGTGCAAGAGGCGTTACAAATTAAATGATTACTGGTGCATGAAATACAACATGGCTGGAATCAGGTAAACAAAGCTGTAAGACAAGAAAAATCTGTCGCAGCCCAGGCACCTTGCACCTGGAACTTTGAGAGAACTTGGAGTTTTTTCCATGCAAAACACTGTCAGTCATAAAATGAGCAATCTGTTCTCCTCCAAACAAAGGCAAACCCAAGGTCCAATTCGTGCAGCTTCAGCTTTTCCACACTGGAAGATAATGCAACCCCATCTCAGCAGCAGCTTGAACTCACATGCTGGAAACCCGAGGATGCCATCTGCAGCCCTGCATTTACATTTAACATCCAACCCTGCTGCTGGCTCTGCCTGCAAAGCCTCAGCCTCTTCCTCCAGAAGCTCCTCCAACACCCACAGGAGAACTCCTCAGCTGCAAGGACATCTGCTCCTCAGCACTCACAGGGCAACGTGTCACCAAAATTAAAGCTGCGCAGCACAGTGTTTGGTGTCCTAAGATGGGACGTGCAGGGGTGGTGAACAAGGAAGGGCTCCCTGCAAACACCCACACTGCTGTCACCACAGTTTCCCCTACAACTGCTTTTTTCCTGCACTACGAGGCATGCACAGATACCCCCTCTGTTTGGAAGCCATGCAGCCACAGCCTGCCTCTTTTCCAGAGCCCAGGAACCAGTTTGATGCTGCTTGCTGCAGTTATACGGACCGAGGTGCTGAAATCAGCTTTTTTTTGGGCCACAGAATCCACAGGCAATGCTGGGAACATGCTGCCTGTACACAACGACCACCAAAAACCACAACAGTCTCCAAAACCATCCCTATCAAGCTCTACTATGTATTGAATATTTATGAAATAATCATTTTAATCTTGGATTTATCGGAAAGTCTTGAGGATGCATAATTGACACACAGAACAGCTTATTATAAATCTCTCAAACAAGGACAGCCACAAAGTCACTTTGCACAACTTTCAAAGTTGAACAGCTCTAAAACAGACAGAAATCCCATTATTCAGCATTGAGACACTTTCCCAGTGCTATTACACAGCTCATACAGTGCATGGGTATTTGTGTCAATATGGATGGGTCCATGCAATGTGTAAGTGATTTCCAATAGTCAACTTTAAATGTAATCAAACAGTTTAAGGCCTCAATAGGTATTTTAACAGATGGAAAGAAATACAAATGAGTAAAGGCATTTTGATGTTTGCTACCACTCACAGTTTAGAAGCTTTCAGGACACATATGTTTAATGAGAGAGTTGATTGGGATCACGGGTGAGTGATTATTTATTGACATGTGCACAGAGGGATAGAAACAGAATGGAAAAATTGGTTCCTTGCCAGAGGAGCTGGCAATAGTTATTGACCATTTTTTACTTCTGGACATCAACCCAAATATGATACTGGAGGTGCCAGAGAAGCTTTACATTTAGCAAAAGTGGAACCACTGTGGCATAGCTTCCCACATATGATTAAAATCCTCTAATTCAGGGCCAAGATACTCCCAAAACCTCACAGTTAGTCAGGGCCTCCATCTGCACATGTTACAGAATAGTTACACACAATTTTCAGCAATCCAAGCAGAAAAACAAGTTGGCATTTAAGAGAACCAAACCAGCAGCAGTCAGGTGCCTTTTAGGCCCTTGGTTTGATGGAGTTATCACCACCTTTTTCCCACAGCCCAATATTGGAACAAGGGAAGAGCAAATGTTTGCTTTCCTGAGAAGGGCAATATTCCAACAGATGAGAAGCGGAACCACCAAATATTGACAGAGTGTGAGGATTCGCAACCAAAGAGGCACAAGGTCTCTGTCCCTGCCGGGATTTGAGCTGAGCACCTTCACCCCTTCCAAGTGAACTGTCTGTCAGCTGAAACAGAGGTAATTCATCCTGCCAAAGGTCTGCAAATAGATACCACGCTCACAGGAGAAGATCACGAGAGGAAAGATGGATTAAAAACCGCTGTGACTCAGCTGGTTCAACAGAGCTGCAGGTAGGGGATGGCTGTGGGTCAGGTCCAACAAGCCAACAGAGCTTTTCCACATGTTTTTGTGGGCTTTGAAGCAAACCCTCGAGCGCGAATGTTTAACTGTTAGTGCACAAACCCCTCCACAAATAAATTCAAAACACTTTAGAGTTTCCTCTATACAGCTGAAGCCATAGTCAAAAATCAGCTCCTCATATTTCATCTGTGAGCAGCATCAATGAAAGCAAAATACATCAGAAAAACAGATTTTTCTTTTTTCCAATCTAAAAATTAATCACCCCCTCAAGCCTTTTCACAAGCATCCTTCTTGCTTTACTGCCAACTACCTGAAATTACTTTGGCCTAGACATGCAAATTATAATTTTTCCATAAATCTTTTTTTAAATACAGTAACTTATCTTTAGTAATTAATAACTGATCTCCAAACCAAAAATCACAGCATTTAATTACGGGATTGCTAATCAACTTTCCAGCTTTGTTAGAATTAACAGAACTCTTTTCAAGACTCCCACCAGAAGCCTCTGTCACCTCTTCCGCATTAAATTATATATACACACAAGCATTCTTGAACCTTTGTAGGTGCAAAATAAAGATGCAAAATTCTGCAGCATTAAGAGTGAAACACAAGAGTGCAGAGCAAACTGATAGTATTACAGGCAGCTACGTTATTTTAAGTTACAAACCCTAAAATAGGGAGGAGGGCCCCAAAAGAACAGGGGGGAAGGTTCATACAGTTTCTTATTTTGTGGTGGTAAAATATTTGCAGAAGGCCACATGGCTTTATGGGAGCAGAGGGTTACCGCCAGCTTTGCTCAGGATCATTCATTTATGTGGGGAGTTTTTCTGTAAATCACTATCCTTTAATTCAAAGGGAAACTTTGAGAGCATCATTCAACTCAACCTCTGATTTAGGATAAAATTCTCAAGTCAGTATATTCCCGTCAGTACAGAATACACAGGGCAGGGATGGGACACACATGGAGCAGGGGAACAGGGCAAAATCTTTCCAAGTTCACCAGATTCCCCAGGCCAGTAGAGGTTTCACAAAAGCATTTCTCTAACAATCCAAGTCAGAAATATTTCTTCACATGCAGAAATCCACAGCTCAGCACAGACACTGCAAGAGATCTGGAGAAAAGTGCTGAGGAAAATAAAAAGTTGTTGGCTCTACGTGCACATCTGCGTGACAAAACAGTGCTAAGAGAAAGCAATTTAGCAGCTGACATTAAACTCCCTTACTTTAATACCTCCAAGTTAAAAATCAATAGATTTTAATTGTTCAGTCCAAAGTAATGTTTTGTTCTGAATGGAAGCAACAGGCCTCTGTGCTTTCTGCTAAAAAGATAGCCCCTCAACAAGTGCTTATTGAGTATTAAGGTTTTACTCATCAGTAAAATTCAATTTCAACATCCTGTAATATAAAACTTGAAAGTTTCCCCTCCAAAAAATGTAAGCAATGCTGCAAGAATTTCGTGAATGTTGTCATTTTCCTCCTGTCTTTCCACCACCTCTTAATAATGACCCGTTTTTATATCCACTGGTACAATGCCTGACTCAGCACAGCCTGTTTCACTGCTCATTCCTTCCTCCTGAGCTCCTCAGGTTGCCTTTCACTTTAAAACTTCTACTTCTCTCCTTCCTTAAGTCCTAAACAAGACCAATGGCCAGCATTATTAACGCAAAGATCAGACATTTTTGCAGCTGTTATTATATAGTAAAATTCAAGTCTATGGCCCAGACTAAAGACTATTTGCTCCATCCACGAGTCAGATGTGAAATGCTGCAGCTGCTCTGCCAGGGCTGAGCTCTAAAGCAAACCAGGCATCAGGCACGAAGTCTGTTGCCTACACCAACAGAATAGTAGAATATTCTGAGTTGGAAGGGGCTCACCAGGATCATCCAGTCCAACTCCTGGCCCTGCACAGACACCCCAACAATCCCACCCTGTCCCTCAGAGCGTTGTCCAAA
>JAWMRA010000050.1:2756332-2783841 GCA_035584735.1 Pseudotriccus pelzelni | reverse complement strand
CCTCCTGGAGCTCTGGCAGCCTTGGGGCCGTGCCCACTGCCCTGGGGAGCCTGGTCAGTGCCAACTACCCTCTGGGGAAAGAACCTTGTCCTGAGATCCAGCCTGACCCAGTTTCAGAAAGGAGCTGGGACATTACAATGGGGGAACACCCACCATTTGAGAAGACTCAAGGCTGTTACAGACACACTGAGGCTGACCCTGGTCTGGCTGTGGCTGTTCCCTTGTGAACACTCTGACATGAACCAAAGCCTCTCTCCAGCCAGAGAGGAGACTGTACAACCTGATCCAGAACAGAATCATCCTAAAGCAGCAGTGGGTTCAGACTCAGGGAAGGTGAGCACTTATGCTACTGAGCTCATGTCCAAGCCCAGATAAATTCCTGTCTTTCCTCGTTAAAGCACCAGGAGTTAGAGCAGAGTCCAGCCCTGCCCTGAGGAACTTTCTCTTACCCTGTATAACACCCATATCTAAAACACTACCAAACCTGTTCCCAGGCCTACTTGCAGCTCTTGCAGTTAGGGTTAGGGGACCACTGCAGGCAGGAAGGCAAAGCAATATTCTGCAAATCATTAAATTTACTGAGATTGGGCCAAGCAGGGCAACAGCAGCACTGTCAAACCTGTAACGGAGACTAGGGGTACCAATGGATCCACACACGGACAGACAGGAACAAAGATGCAGAAACCAAAGATGGTTTGGGCAGACAGTCCATACCCTCAATATGGAGCAGGAATCTATTTCCAGTAGTCAAGTTTAGCTCCATCAATGAAAAAGCCCTTCTCTTTTTCCTATAGGGACTGCTATGCTATTTTACAATGTGAAAAAAACAGCAAAAATAAGTTTAAAGAAAAAGAGTGCTAGCAGGAAAAGGATTTTGGAGGTGTCAAATATATAATACTGCACTCAGTAGCACCACTCCCTATAAAAGGGTTGACTAAGTTCAACCACAAACAGCCCCAGCCTCATTCAACAAACCATAGAAGAGAGAAAACCGAATTTGATTTTTCCATTTACAAAACTCAAACACTCTAAATTTAGTTCTAAACTGAGTTTACTCCTGATATTCAAGCCAAGACAGCAGGGATACCTCCAGACTTTAATTAGGTCCAAGTACTACAAGCATTTTCAGATCTCCAAGAGAGCCAAATAAGTAATTCAAGACATCTTGAAACTGGTCTCAAGTTACAGCAAAACCATTGTAGATAAGTGTTTTATTTATATATATGTATATATATTTATATATACATGCATACCCTCTTGTATATCTTCTCCAGAAAGAATTAGTATGTTTTCCCTTAAATGAAAATGTAACAACTGCTGACACACTGATTATTATCTTTCTGTACTTAGTGGACAGCACTGAGACAGCAAAATCAGGATGAACATAATATACCAATTTATTCAGCGAAGCCAAATATTTGATGAAGCACACACTGAAATTTAATCAAGCGAGAGCCACCTGGGAAATCCTGCCCTGTGCATCAGCTATCTCCAAATGAAGTCCTAGAGTATATTCATGTGTAAAAACAGACAGCAAAATGTGACAGTACAAACAGGTTTTGCATTAGGGCTGGTCTGTGCAGAGAGAACTCAAACGTGTGTTTGTGCACATGCACAGACAAGAATGACATGACAGACATGGATGTCCCGGTGCAAATCCAGCAAGAGGCAACGAAGGGACAGGAGCACCCAACACACAAGGGAGAGGCTGGGAAAGCTCAGCCTCAGGAAGCTTCACTTGATCTTACCAGTGTCTGTAAATATGTGATGGGAAGGAGTAAAGAAGATGGAACCTAACTCCTCTCAGTGGGATCCAGTGAAAGGACTAGATTAACTGAAACACAATAAATTCCATTTAAACATGAAAATTAAAAGCTTTTCCACACTGTGAAGGTGGTCAAACAATGGCACAGGTTGCCCAGAGGGAACATGAGTCTCCATCTTCAGATATACTCAAACTCATATGGACTCAGCTTTGAGCAACCCACTGGAGGTGGTGACCTCGCATGGGGCAGGGGGTCGGTCTAAACCATCTCCAGAGGTCCTGCCTCATCTCAGCCACTCTGCAGTTCGATTCCATGATGCCATTTAAGGTGACAGTTGCACAGCTCCCTGCATGTACTTGAGCATCTACAGATCAGGAAGGTAAAAAGTACCATTAGGCCATTTTAAACTGAAGGCATTTTTACTCTTCATACAAGACACTCTTGAACAAGATAATAGGAACTTCTTGCTGACTTGGAGTGAGGAGAGAGGTTTAGAAGTCCCATTAAATGCTATGTTTTTACTCAGGAGGAAAATCAACAGCCCACCTGAACAGCTTTGTGCTTCACCTCTCAAACTTGTCACTGTATGACAAACCAGAATGACCTGGGTCCATTATAAGTGACCTCAATGCCCAAAAGAAATGCATCAAAGTTTTTCTCTACAACATCACAGACATACATCCATCACAAATTAAAAACAGGGTCTGACCTCAAAAATCAATTCTTCACAACCCGTAAAAAAAACAACAAAAAACCCTCTTGTGCTTCCCAGCATTTACATATTTGCTCTCACAACATCTTTCTTTAAAAGCAGATGTGCCAGCTGTGTGAAAATCTCTAGCTGCCCTGTCCTGATGCACCTGGCACCCGACACAGAACACTTTCCAAAAAGGCAAGTCCCAGAATCCATTTATGATGGAGACATCCCTGGGCATCTGCTGTGCTCCACTGCTTGTCCAGGCACAGTCTGATATTTAAGGCTGGTTATAACCTAAGTCCAATCACCTGGTAGAAGAGAAGCATTGGGGGTCAAGGGCTTAGAGAAGGGTTTTTTTTGCCCAAGGAAACAAAACTAATTTCTGGAGAGCAAGGCACCCACATCACATCCTCCAGGAAACCTCTCTGATGTCTTTTGTTAACAAGGTTACACACAGCCTACAGGAGCTCCCCAAAGAATTACACCAACCTCTCAACAACCCCCAATTACACCATTATTTACCTGGCCTGTCTCACACACAGGTCTCCACTATGAAAGCAGTTTTATTTCTAACCCTGACCTCTAGGCTTTGGCTGTGAAAGGCAATAAGGGCAGACAAGTTGAAGACACAGCATTCTCACACTCTAAAATTCTGCAAGGTGACTCAGTATACAAGTTCTGACACCACCAGTGGCACCCCCAGCTCTCATTTCTGCTGCTTAGTAGAGGACAGGTAGCAGAGTGACCACATTGCAGCTTTCCAACACCTGAAGGGAGCCTAAAAGAGATGTAGAGAGACTATTTACAAGGACATGTAGTGACAGGACAAGGGGGAATGGCTTCAGACTGAAAGAGTAGGTTTAAATTAGATATTGGGAAGAAATTCTCCCCTGTGAGGGTGGGGAGGCCCTGACACAGGCTGCCCAAAGAAGCTGTGGCTGCCCCATCCCTGGACATGTTCAAGGCCAGGAGAAATCTGGTCTAATGGAAGGCGTCCTGCCCATGGCAAGGGGTGGAACTGGATGATATTTAAGGTCCTTTCTGGCCTAAATCATGCTGTGATTCTATGGATCTCTTCCCGCAAGGAAGAGCTGGCACCACTTAGTGATAAGAAACTCTCGGGAGGTAAAAAATAAGCAGCTCTACTGATGTCATTCAACACATGTTCAGGGGAGACAGCCAAGGTCTAAGCAAACCTCCTAGAGAAGGTATCATGTGATGCTATTGAGAGAGGGGAGCCAACCTGAAAACACACTGCACTCATCTTTCATCAAGAGATCTTGAAACATCTCACAAGTGCTCATTAAGCTCTTCCAGACTCCTGTGAGACAAAAGAAACACCTATGCAGGTTACAGCAGACTTGACTGAGCCACGGGAGAATTTCACTTGCCCAGGGTTATAAAACAAGGAGGGGATAAGAGCCTGGAACAGAGGACTGAGCCCCCCAAATCCCTGAACTAAGAGTACCAAAGATTCCTCTGTTTCCTGATTAGAGTGTCTCAATTCAGAAATCCCTGTGAGCATGAGAAGTGCTGTGAAGGGAAGGAGCTTCTCTCACAACCTGCATGCTTTCAGCACAACATTCAATAGGCTGTGTTGTCACCACGAAAGCTAAAGTTGCTAAAAAGGGCAAGGATTCATCCTCACCTGTGAGACTACAAAATGCAAGTGTGGTGAGTCAGAGCTCTTTGATTTTCCTGGAGAACCAGCAGCAGAGAGAAGGCTGAAGTATCCTTACTCCTCAAGGAATTAATTAACAGTGAAGTATTATAAAGGGCTGGGGGAGGGGAAGACCTTGATTCACGTTCATTTTCAAATACATTTTCTTTAAATCATTTTCTTGTGCAATTACACATATATTACAGATAACATTCCTGTACTTGATTCTTCTTGCTATAAAACAGCAACATAAACATTCTCCTCCTCCTTAATATCTTTGGAATCAAAGTTATTACCTGAAGGGAGGTATCCAAGGGAACAGTATTCAATACCACAAATAATTTTATGGGTATTTACTTTATTTTTAAAACATTAAAAGGCCAGGGAGTAAAAAGAGCCAAGGTCAATTCATACATAAATATTCAAATATGTGATTCCTGCCCCCATTACTTTGTGCCATTTCATTACTGTCCATCATGTCTTACAGACACATACTACCAGTAAACTGCAGATAAAGTTTCCAGACTTGTTTTGTACTGAGTTCTCATAAAAGAAAAATTCCAAGGTCCATCTATTTCTGAACAATGAACTAACTTTCTAGTCTAACAGACAGAAGCCTCAAAAGCAACAGCCTTGTCTTCCTGTGTGAATTGAAAGCCAGTGGAATCTAAATCCATGACAGTAAAAAGCCAATTTATTAATCTCACCATGCTTCTCCCAGATTTTTTGCAGCTTGCCATAAGCTTCTGCCTCAACATCGAATCACAGAATCCCTTAGTTTGGAAAAGGCCTCTGAGATAGAGTCCCACCACTAATCTAGCACTGACAAAGCCACCTCTAACCCACGTGCCACACCTACACATCTCCTGAACCCCACCACGGATGGGGACCCCACCACTGCCCTGGGCAGCTGTGCCAGTGCTGGACAATCCTTTCAGTGAAGACATTTTCCCAATATCCAACCTGACCCTTCCCTGGCACAGCTTGAGGCTGTTCCCTCTTATCCTGCCCCTTGTTCCTTAAGAGCAGAGCCCGACCTCCCCTCTCCTGTCACGGAGTTGTAGAGAGCAAGAAGGTCCCTCCTGAGCCACTTTTTCTCCAGATTGAGCCTCCCCAGCTCCCTCAGCTACTCCCGGTGCTCCAGCTCCTTCCCCAGCTCTGTTCCTTTCCCTGGACACGCTCCAGCCCCTCCCAAAGCTGAACTCACGATTCAAGATGTGGCCTCAGCAGTGCCCAGCACAGGGGGACAATCCCTGCCCTGCTGGATATTTTAGACATTTCAAGCTCCTCGGTGTTCATTCTCAGCAGAAGATGTTTTACCAACCACCCCTGGCATGGCTGTGGTGTTGCACTCATGGCTGGCTGGGATGAGCTCAAGCACCAGCCTTGGGAAAACAAAGCCCAGGAGCTGCTGACAGCCCAACAACACAGCAAGATCCCCTTCCCATGGCCTTTCCAACAGCATGGCACAAAAACCACCACTGTTCTGTCTTCTCTCCATAAAACACGTAAGAAGTTAAACTTTTAAGACCAAAAGACGAAGAAAAATCCTCTTAGGAAAAAAAAACATCTGCTAAACACTTTTAATCACTGGCGGGGGGGGTTTACTCTTTTTACTCTTTTTAACCAAGAGCTGCTACAGGGGGGATTTAGAGGATTCCTAAATAAATCCAGGCACCTTTACAGCCTCGGAAGAGGAGCTGATCTGCAGATTTATTGGGCACGTATCGTGAGCACACAGACACACGCACATCTTCTTCCCACAATAAATTCTTAGAACACCAAACACTGATGAGCATTGCAGGAACGACAGCAATGACCGGCCACTATGTCTTGCAAAAGCCAAGAGCAGAGTAAGGAATAAGGGTTGGAAGCCTGAGGGTATAAAGATGAAAGGAAAAAAAACATTTTAAAGAAACTCATTATAATTTGTTCTCTAACACTACAATAATATAAAAGCTGAAAACAATAGGAAAAGAATGAGATTGAAGCTCATTTTCAGAAGACATGAATTCCCTCAAGTTGACTGATAAATAGCAGCCTTTTCTCTCCTCCTTTTTCCTTTAATGGGACTCATATTAGTCAATGTAACTGCAACAGCACTGGTTTCCCCACCCAGCTTTCTACTATTCCAGCTAAAGTGAGCAGAGCACATGGTGATCTTAATTGCATACAAGGTACTGATTTTGATTCAAACAAGGAGTGTTTACTACCTGAGGCTTTGTGGTACAATCATAAAACCTCAAATCCTGAGTAATTACAGTCTGTCTCCTCGCAAGTCAAGTCTAAACCACAGATACAATCCCTGGCAACCCTCTAAGATCACCTTATGGAGGAGCTGCCTGTCCAGCAATAAACCACAGTAAGTTCTCCAGAGCTCTGGTTTTTTTCCCCAAGTTCCCATAAAACAAACATTCCAAGTGCCAGCTAGTTCTGAAAAATGAACTAAATCACCTTCCTGGCACAGACAGAGCCTCAAAGGTGACAGCCTTGCCTTCCTGCATGAATTAAATGTCAGTGGGATCTAAATCCATGACAGCAAAAAGCAAAATTTATTAATTCCACCACATTTCTCCCAAATTTTTGTGACCTGTCATAAGCTGCCTTCACAACACAGAATGATGGAATGATTTAGGCTAGAAAAGTAATTTACTCTGCCCAAATAGCCAAACTTCTGCTTGTATCCCTACTTTATCAATTCTGGGGTGATGATGTATTTAAAAAAACAAGGCAAGGTATTGCAGAGTTACACTCAGACCAGCTCATGACTCCAAAGCAGCACCAAAAGCCCCCATAGAACATTCACGCAGTCAAAAAGAGAAGCCCCTAAATTACTGAGCAGCTCTGGTGATGGGCTTCCCTATCACAAAAGGAATCCAAGAAAAAAGTAATATCAACATCAATCAGCAATCAAGCTCTCTAACTGCACCGACAGAAAGCTGACCACAAAATTGTGTCAATCCTCATGCAAATTTGAGTTTAAAAAACAAACAAACAAACAAAAAGTCACCTGCTCACACCCTTTTCTGACACAGGACCTTTTGTTGTTTATGCAAAAGATGGATGGGCCTGAGCGAGGGAGCAGCTATTGAGTATTTTGGTTTATTCTCACTGTGGCCCCGTGCATTATTTACTGCACACTATGCAATCTGAGCTCCACAGAGAGAATTATTCATTTCCTCTCAGGTTTCTCCACAGCTATAGAATTTCTGGGCCTTCAGAACCCTTTGCTCGCCACCCACCTCACAGCTCTGTGTTCAACCCTTGCACTTCAGGGACTCGGGAGATTAAGGGAAGAGCCCCACGTTAACACCACATTGCCCACTGGAAGCTCGGGAATTCTCGCAGTACTCAGGAAACTGCACTAATCCTACATACAGGAAACAGCAGCACCAATTTCAGCTGCAGATGAGACATATAAAGCCCTTTTGGGTGTTACATCCAGCCCCCAGCTCAGCCCCCACTGGGTTAACAGCTGATGTTCCCCTGCCCAAGCCCTTCAACAACTCACCCACCACCACTCAGGAACCTCACGCAGAAATAAGGCATCACATGCCTAACACTCCTCCTCTCTCTGACTGGTACATTACATGCTTTTTTAGCACTTACAAATCATAATGTTGCACTTATAATTGGGGTTTGTTGTTTTGTTTGGGCTGCTTATCAGTTTGGTTCTTTTTTTGTTGTTGTTTTTGGGTGGGTTTTTTTGTCTGAGGAGCAGTCTGTTTGTTTGTCGTGTGTTAACTTAGTTTTTGGGGTTTTTTTAGTACCTCACTCTCTATTTTCCCCCCAGGTTAGATGGGGTCTGAATACAAATTTGGGAATAGGGAGGAGTGAGAAGGACTTGGAGGGGCAATCTTGCCTTCACCATAAAGCTGCTGGTATTTAACAGATACGCAAGAGATAATCAGATTAATTAAAACACAGTGGAGAAGCTTCAGTATGTGTTATTATTTACACTTATTATATGCTAAATACAGCATCCTGTTTTCTGGTTTGTTTAATTGCTGTACCTCCTCCTTTTTTCCCTCCTCAACAGCCTTATAAGAAACTTAGAAGCTTACAGGCAAAAGAAAAACCTGCAGTGGATTATTCCCTTTGTTTTCTTACAGAGTACAGTACTTTTTTCCTCTCTACAAAACACAGTCAATTATTTTGTCCTAAATTAAAATGACTCAGGCAACAGGATTTCCACTATTTCCTCTGGGACAATTCCATAGCCTCATGGACCTACTTAAGATCATCTTAATGCTAAAAATAGTTCTTCTCTTGTTTTATTTTATTCCTTTCAGTGTACATTAAATAATTCCCCCTTCTTCCCCTCTGAGGTGCTCTCCCCTTCCCAGCTCCACTCTCAGTTACAGGTCCACAAATTAAATGTATTTAGATATTGTAAATCTTTGTTTAAAAGAGAAGCTGCTGTCCCTTGTGGGTATTCTCAATATGTTAATTTGTCACTCAAACAGGATGATGTTCAGGGCTGAGGGAAATATTCCAGACAGAAAAAACACCCTGACGTACTTTTTTTTAAGATACAAACACCGCAGGTGGCATATTCTGCCCTTAGTGTAGCCAGTTTTATGCAAATACACCATCAATTGTCAGTCAGTCCTCTCACAAAACTCAGCATTAATCACTCACAGGATTTCTCTCATCCACTCAAAACCACTTTGTACACCTTGGCTCTAGGTCTGTACTGAAACACTTCCCAAGCTTTGGGCTAAATTTCTGCTTGAGACTCTCAATTCTGATCTTCTTTTTCAGATTTTCAGTTCTTAAAGTTCATCTGCACTAAGTAAAGCTTAGAAAGGAATCAATTCTAAGTTTCTCCTCAGCTTTAACAGGAATTGCATCTGAAGCCTGAATCGGAAGAGGGATATTTCTGCCACCCCCCTATAGTATGAGGAAACACCTTAGGGATGAATTGTTATATGCACTGTGTAATCCAAACACTTATTCTGTACTTCCTTCAGCAATTTTAACAGGAATTACACTCGCTAAGGAGGGTAAGTACAGGTTTGGAGTGTTTGTATTGATGCTGCTGCTGTTGCTTCAGGTTTTAAATACCTGCAAATCACCCTGAGGTCAGTGACCACTGGGAATTACACTAGCGAAACCAAGGAAAATTAGTATTTCTTTCAATGGAACGCACATTTATTTAGTATTTTGTTGCCGAGAGCACCTCATCAGCGCAGAGGTTTTTTGGGAAATAACACTTCTCTGCCTTCTTGCCACAAAAGCCTCTCACACCAACACAGGCAAAAGAACCACTGCAAGGAAGAAAAACCTCTTTAAAAAAGACCCAACAAGACTAGGAATTATTTAATATAATATAAACAACAGCCAACTGACCTTCATAAACCACCAAATAATATTTTAAAATATTACTTCCAAGCCATTTTAAAAAATAATTTTCTATTATTACAGAAAAAAAGTGCAAATGTAAAACAAATGTCCGGTACAGCTATACTATTTTAAATTTTCTTTTCTTACACTAAACATGCATGGAAATGTTAATAAGCACATTACAAAACATTCAAACCCTCAGCACACAGGAGAGCTTTATAATAAAAAAAGAAAATACATAAAAAAAACAAAGTTGAGTGTTTACTTGAAAAGGGTTATTTTTGCTTGGTAAGTTCATTTAAGGACAATTAATTATACTTCCTTATTTTTGCAGGCTCTGGCCTTGGCAGTCTCCAGGGTTATCCCTGTGCCAACAGAGACAGTGTGTTTATTTCCAAGCTTTCCACTTCTCTGATCATTCCTACCACGTGCTGATAACTGTTAGTACAGACACCATCTCCCATGTTTTAATCACAAAAATATTTACTGTTTGCATAGGAAACCCCATCGCTAACAGAAATAATTAATTCAGGAAACTGGAGCAGCGTGTTTTGACCACCATTTGCACAGTAAAAAAATCCCTTTAAAAACTACACCAACAACACTTATTTTTTGAAAGGTTATTTTGCACTAGATCATATAGATTTCTTTTCCCTGGTTCTGAAATACCGGAATCTCAAGGACTGCAGGGAACTGCTTGTTGTAGAACATCTCTTTTCTTAAGAAGTTTTCAGATCATTTGTGGAAACTTTTCAACTGGTCCTAGATTTACTGGAACTCCTGCATCCCCAAATTAAAGAGAGAGCACAATTAAACCAGGCAAAGATATCCCTGGCAACAACTAAACGCACGTGTTTGTACGCAGGAGTACCGTGGAATACCTGGATTGCTGGCAGCACACCAGCCCTCCCTGCCTCTTCAGCTGCCTTTCCAGGCAGGACACAAGCAGGGCACGTCCCAGAGATCCACGTGCCCTAAAGGCAGTGAGTCAGTCCTGGCAAAAACAGCCAGACCTCGGGGGCACAGAGCTGGATGGCACCCATCTGAAAGTCGAATTTATCAGGTTTACTGATAATTTGTCGGGTTTACAATGCAACAGGAGCTCTCTGCCTCAATCCACAGTGAAGTTCAAGCCCAAGTTTCAGAAGCGAAGGAGCAAAGATCACAAAATCAGTCAGGTTGGAAAAGACCTCCGAGACCATCAAGTCCAACCTTTGACCCAACACCACCTTGTCACTCAGACCACGGCACTGATACCACATCCAGTCTGTTCTTAAACACCTCCAACCACCTCTTTGGGCAGCCCATTCCAATGTCTGATCCCTCTGCGGAGAATTTTTTCCTAATATCCAACCCAAACCTCCCCTGGCACAACTTAAGCTGAGCCCTCTTGTCTTACTGTTGGTTCCCTGGGAGAAGAGACCAACCCCTCCCTCCCGGATCCCCCCTCCTGTCAGGGAGTTGTAGAGAATGATGAGGTCTCCCCTGAGCCTCCTCCTCTCCAGGCTGAACAACCCCAGCTCCCTCACAGGACTTGTGCTCCAGACTCACCAGCCTCATTGCCCTTCTCTACACATGTTCCAGCACCTAAATATCCTTCCAAAATTGAGGGTCCCGGAACCGGAGTAACTTGTTTAGGTGGCTGATGGACTGCATGAATTCTGGATGTTTAATTTGGTTTGGCTGCTGCACAAAACAGGCACATCTGGGCTGCCTGACACAGGCTCAGACCCAAGCCTAGCAATGCACTGAGGTACCAGACAGAGCTGCTGTGCTCATGAGCTCCTCTGGTACAGACAGGGTGGGAGAGCAATGTTTTTCAGAAGGCAAATATAGCAAAGTCTCTTCCTTTCACATGCTTATTCTTCTTCATTACTGAAATAAACAGTGTGCAACTGCAGTGTGAACACATGAGCAGAGCTATGAAACACCAGCTGAGCTAGTGAAAAACCAGGGAGAAATGCTTCTGGCATGTTTAAGGCTCTTAAAATATTAGCAACTGGCAAATATAATAGATAAATCCATGCTTTTGTAAGCCAACCTGGAATGGTAGATTCAAAATATTCATATCTGTTTGGTTTGTCAAGAGATGTTCAGTCACAGAAATTAAGAAAGGCCAAGAACTCAGCCCTTCAGCCCAGCTTTTGGCCTAAGAACCAAAATTTTCAGCCACAAGCCATCTCACAATAACTGTGGTGGCCATTTAGCTTACAAAAAGGGAGATGATGGCAGCGCCAAACATCCTCTCAGCCTGCAAGCATCCAACAGCAGCTCACTTCTGAGTTTTGTTTCATGCCTCCTTCCTCCCTGTTTCTGTCCTGTCAGGTTTCTCTTACCTTTTCTATTTCTATTCATACCTGTCCCTCTTCCTACTGCTGTAATCTCACCACACTGACCTTGCCATCACTTTCTCCATAATTAACCTTTCTCTAGGTGCTTCCTCCCCCTTGAGGTGGGTCATCACACCCACCCCAACACACCAGCACCCTGTCAGCTGCCACCCTCTGGGGACACTGCTCCCATTTCTTCTGCCATTTCTCTCTTGCACAACTGCAAGATGAGAACATTCTTCAGGTACAAAAAAGAAGACTAATTTGTGCTGCTGAAACATTCAGCACAGTTGGCTCTTTGAACGTTTCAAAGTTATTGTATGATGAAATTGTATATTTCTTTAAGTGTGACATACAATGAGGAGAGGGAAAGGAACTTTCTAACAAAGATGCTCATTAGGAGATGGCTTGGTACCACTACAAACTGGGAACTGCCTGTCATGTCCAGGATGAGGAGGAAGGTAACAAGCACCTCCACTCAGCCAAGATAAGGACTAGAGGAAAGTGGGTCCAGCTGCCAGAACAGACATGCAGGTAAGATACACCTCTTGCAAACAGGTGGACATGCAGGGAAAACACTAGAAATAGCTCATTTGTCTTTATCTCAGTGCTTTTCTGTTCTTAGGAACAACGAGAGAACAAACTAAAAAATCCTGGTACTAACCCAAAGCAGCCAAGTGTGGAGTTACATATACACAGGCTCTTGGCTTAGCTGTTTGGGGTTTGTTGTTGGTTTTTTTTGGTTTTTGTTGTTTGGTTTTTTTTAACATACACTTCTGCAGAAATATCAAAACATGAAATATTTCCCTGAGAAATAACTGACTGTGATAGAAATACATTACACACTTTACGGTTTCAGCAACAACTGTTTCCATTAGAGCACTGAATTCACACCTGGAAATGCAGAATAAGATTTGGGCTGCCTGCACATAAATGGGTGCACGTTGACAGCAAATCCCTATTCTGGAGAAACGAACCATCAAGCACAGCAGCTTCCCATCTTGCTGGATAAGCAGAAGAGCACTTCTGTCAGCAATTGCTGCTGCAACTCCAGTAAGTATTTTTAAAGCAAGACAGACCCATCTATACAGAAGCCAGGTTGCTTTAATTCCCTTCTTCTTCCCCTGCTTCATCTTCACACCCTACGTCTACTAGATGGTCACAATCACAGGTGCTCTCCACAGAGCAACACTTGTACAAATCATCATCTTAAAGAAACCCACATGGCACCATTACCAACCCTAACTCCACAGTTTACATTAAAAAAAAAAAACCAAACCCTGAAAGCTCACTGCACAAAATTACTGCATTTGCCTATTTAGGATTCTTTCCCCACACACACACACTATTGAGGGCTGACTTTTGAGTCAGTACTTAAAGGAACAAAGACCCACACATGTGCAGATTAAGGCAATTCCAGTAAAAGCAACCAATTCAGCAGTACTGAAGTCCAAAGCACAACACTGTAACATCCCCAGCACGGCAGGAAGCTCTACTTCTACTCACACAGGTAATGATGGTTTGGGTTTTTTTCCAGATTCAAAGAGGTAAGGATTGCTCCTCAGTGTAACAACGGATAAATTCTGGCTCAAGTTGCAATACTGTTGGTTTTGTTGTTTTTACGGCATTGCAGAGAACGAAACAGCCCTACTTTCCTTGACATACAGCTGAATTCGCAGCCAAGAGCTGCTTCCCAGCGATTCCACAGAGCCACTACCCAGGAATAAGTTGACAAAGATGTATGAAAAAAAAAAAAGGTGGTAATCTCTTTCCTCTCTAAAGTCAGATCTGAAAGCATTTCGGCAAGCAAGCCATGAGATGTGGGACACTTAGAGCATTCCCAGCGCAAAGGGAACAGCGTGGCTGAACAAAGAGGTTTGGGTAACCGTAGCTTGCTCAGGCTGCAGCACCAATCTGTGCCCACACAACATCATCAGCTGTCAAACCCCACAGCCTTTCTGGGAGAGGAACTCAAAAATATCAAGGAACAAGAGCCAGGTCCCATCCTCCCAAAATTCATAAGTAGCTCAATCATTCTTTAACCACACGAGCTGCACCACTTCAAACCGCAGTGGAATTCACCAAGTTGGCCTGAATTCCCAATTCCACAGTCCCCGAGGGATCTTGCTGGAGAAGAAATCAAGCTGCTGGCCTTGAATTGATTTACAAGCACTAGTTAAAAGAAAACAAGAAAGCCAGAGGAGACCAAGCACTAAGTAGGTTTTTTCTTCCTGGGGTTTCCTGTCCTGTTTACCACATGGATACACTTCCCAGAATTACATCATCTTTAACTGTGGCATTAAACAACGCTTAGTCTTCTTTTTCCTTGTTTTCTTTAACTGACTTCTCCGCATTTTCTTCTGGAATGTGCAGTGCCCTGTCACCCAGTTTAGAAAATATCTGACACCCCTGAACCACAGTGATAGATAGAATGTATTTATTAGATATTAAAAAACAAGTGGGTCTGATTAAATGATGCATAGTCCAACTTAGACACAGTAATTGTCTCCTTTACCCTGAAGATGTATGATCTTTGGAGCCTGCAGTAACGAACCCTAAGAGGGATTGCTTGTTATGTAATTACAAGTGCAGAAGAAGACAGGACCAGGCTGTAAGAAGTCCTTAGCTTAGCCATCAACAACACTCACCACCTCTGTGTTCTTTTCCTCTGGCTTTGCCTGGAAGGAGCAGGGTGGTGGGAAGCAAGTGGCATTCAAAAGTACAAGACAAAACTGGGCCAGGAAGGTGACAGATTAAGAGGTGGGTAAGGATTTCTAAAAAAAAAAAAAAAAAAAAAAAAAGCAGAAACCACAGAAACCAACAAAATGAAATGAAAACCAAGCACCAACACAGAGCATCAGCTAAACAAAAAAGTTAGAATTAGGAAAGAGTGAGGGGTACCAAGAAAAAATGACTTTAGGCCAAATACATTGGCTTCAATGAGCCAAGTAACACTGCTCCATAAAATGCTCAAGGAATACCACGAGAGCCAAGTATGCCATATTCTTATCAAGAACACAAACACAGAGCCAAGAAATATCAACCCACAAGCCGTTCTTCACGGAATTGAGACCCTGTGGTACCGAGGTACTGGGAGGCACAGCTTTCTTGCATCACAGAGGGAAACGTGGACTGCAACTTGGCTCTGTGACAGCAGCAGGTGATCTCTGGATGCTGCTGTTTAAAACACATGAAAGGAAAGCCTCATCTATGAATGTACCTACGAGCATGTTTTAGAGGCTCAGTTACATATTTCATCTGTGTATTACAAGACACCGAGGAAACAGACTGAAGCAGTTTCCATAAAAAATTAAGGAATCTCTCTAAAAAAGACACAGGGCTTTATATAGCAGTGTACACACACACATCCTGCTGCTCATCACCCAAACACCACGAGAGTGTGTGTGGATGTTGGCCAGGCTGCAGGATTGCTACGGCAAAACACAGTATTATTGCTCACATCTGCAAGCAAACCCGTATCTACAACCAGATTTCAGACAACATCTGCTATTTTTATTTATTTTTTTTTTTTAATTAGGGCCACGTTAAGTCAATCTCAAAATTGCTCGTTGCCAAAATATTTCAGCTCCAGTGCTACCCTTGCACACCTCTCCATTGCACATGCAGCTCTTCCCATTCAGGCAAAGAACAATACCTGCCAATACACATTCATTCATCTCGCTTACAAAATTACAATGGAAATTACTAGAGGCATAAAAATAACTATTAGGATAAATAAGGAGCTTAAAAAAAAAAACCCACCATACACATACAGAGAGAGAATCAGAGACACTGATCCTTCTGTGCTGAATGTTATTCAAAAGGATTGTCAGTACAACGCTGAACAGATCAATTTATTTCTCTGTCTTCTCTCCACTTAACTGGATTTTATATACAAAAGTAATTGTTCCTATAAGAAACAATCCCTGTCCGTGGCTTTTGAGGTTCAGAGCCCCAGACCTACATCTTTACCACTATTTGGGTTTCCATGGTAACAGATGAAGGTGCCTTCTGAAAAAATATACTATAATATTCTACAGTAAGAGCCCCAAATCATCCCCATAATATTAATGAAAACTGAAGCATGTGGGCCTGCACACAGAGCATAACAGACTTTAAAAGTCCAATTAAACAAGAAAAGCAGAGCTGAGGGACTTTCAGGAGGGTGGATGGTAAAAAAGGGCTCTGCATCTGTGAAAGAGAAGGATTATCCCTCAGAGATTCACAAACGCCTTTATACACACAGTGACCTTTCGTTGCCACTGTCGAAACAGGCAGTTCCACAACATCACCTTCTTAGTATTAACTGTTTATGTATTAGAAAACAAATCGAGCCAGCCAGGGATAAAAATAAAGTGGAATTGTGGTGCTAACAGCTCCCCAGAGGGAGAGAAAAGTGATTATTGAGTTAAATGGCTGCATTGTTAACAATTGCCACACAGAGCAGCTCGCTCAGAAAGACCCGTTTTTCATAGCCAATTTACTGACAGGAAAATCCGAGTAAACCAACTCCTACTAAATTAAAGCTCCCCCCCAAATTTCCTTCCACTTTGCTCTCCCTTTTCATCTTCTCTCCTCCCTGGACGAACCCAGCCTAATGAACTCTCAGTTGCCATAACTTTACAGTGTAGTAGCAGCCCTTGAAAGCAGCTACACAGCCAAGCATTCAGGAGCTCTGCCACCGAGGAAAAAAATTAAAGCAGACACTGAAACCAGAAGAAAAACGAGTGTCAGATAATCTGGTGTTCAGGTCAACAGCCCCAACGGAAACCCAGTGCCCTACTTTGCCCCAAATGCTTTTTCACAGCTGCAAATGACTTTAATCTCTTTTTGTCGCCCTGTTGTGCTAAAAACGTTCACAGAGCGGACAGTAGCAAAGTGCATAGCAACTGTGAGAATACCCCACATATTTGGTGGGAGAAAGATTGCACACGTGCTTTAAGGAGAAAAAAAACTTCCCTCTAGGCAAAGTTCCTTCACTTCTGAAATCCTGGAAGGATTGGGAACTCCTAGAATTACCTGGCGTTACTTCTGTCACTTCCACGGGAAGGTAAAGGGTTTAAATCAGCAGCTGACCCTAAAGCTAACAAGAAGTTTAGAACCTCAAAAGCATACCTCGAGTTACAAATAAATACAGGGACTGCAAGGAACTGGAAGTAACTGCTGGGAAGAAGAGCTATAAATAGAGCAACACAGAAATTACATAAAGGAATGAGCGTTAGCCAGCTCCCTCAACATGGAACGAGGCATTCCAGAAGACAAGCCATGAGCATTCTGCTGTCTCCTTGTAGTATTCCTAATTTTGTGTTGTGGATAATACAAAGCAGCAGCAGCGGCTGCGCAAATTGGATAGGAACTGAATGCGTTCTGCCTTGACTTGTGTCTTTCCCACTTCTCAGCCCAGCTATCATTTAATAAAATAAACCGATAAACACACCCCAGCCAACAAACTTGCACAGTGATTTTTCGGGATGTTTAACAAAAGGCTGCTGAATAAACGCATTAGGCTTTGAAAAATAATCAGACGGGAGGTATTTGCATCGTAATAGTTATGGAGAGAGCACCACCTGATGGAAGATGGGGAAAGACACCCGTGGCATGAACTGGAGCCGCTCTAAACTTGACTGAAATTTCGGAGACCAAATGCATCTGAAAAACTCTGCTTTATACCATAAAAATATCAGCTCTATGGACACAATCCAGACTGCTACACTTCACACCAGATATTTAGTTTAAGAGGGAAAAACGGTTTTGTTTTTTTAATTTCAGCACTAAAAGCAGCTCACAAAACACTATTATTAAAATCACCTCCTCTTACTTTGAATGGTAAAAAGCACTCATACAGAAGGAAGGCGATACTAATGATTAAAAAAACCTCACAGTCACGATTTCCACTGAACTGATAACTAAAACGGAATCTTTCATGGGTTTCCTAAAAATAATGGAAAACATCTGGCTAATCCTTAAATTTGCATGTGTTTAGCTCATATTACATTATCTTCCTCCAATACAAAGTGTTTTCTGCCCCCTTAAAACTTCGCTATTTTCACAGAGCACCCTTCTTTCCAAGCATCTGGCTAAATGATTCATCAAAAGCTCAGGAACTAATCTCAATTGATATGACAAGTGTCGAGAACACAAAAACAGTTGGAAGAGAGAGAAAACAGGGGGTGAAAAATAGCTCCACATATTGCTTAGTCAAGGCAGCAGCTATTTAACTAGGTTAGATTTCCCAGCCTCTCTAATAAATCTCGCTCTGTGCAGTTGCCTAGCAATATAAACAAGATCCTGGTGGTGTCAAAGGCAGCCGGATTGATGACATCTCCTTCACCCAGGGTCTGCCTGGCCCTTCACACCCAGCCTTGCCTTTAAGCCACCCAAGGGCTCGGTGGAAAGTGCACGCAGTGCTCAACATCTCCGACACTCCACCAGTTCTGCCTCAAAGCAGCAAGGGACAGTAATTCGAGCTCTCGGTCTTAACTAACAAAGACCCTCCACTATTTGAGATGAACTCAACTGAGTTTTGTACCTCTGGCATGCCCAAGTCACAAGCACTGAGATTTATCCTCATGCTGAGCAAAGTTCCACAGGGAAATTTTACTTGTCTTAAATATACAGAAAGAAAAAATATATTTCAAAATGAAGTCAGGGCAGAAGAAAGTTATAACTGTTTATTTTTTACCATAAAGGCACTGTAATGAGAAAACAATTGTATTATAAGATCCAAGAGAAAAACGAGACCACTATATCTTTGGTTTACCTAAAGAATACCACAGAAAGAGAAAACCAGCTCTGTAAGCACCTGTCCTCTTCGAGTAATTCAAACTATGCCCAAAGGCTACTATTACTGTACACATGCCAGAGAGCAAAGTACTCCTTAACATCAGAGCGACAGGAAAAAGTGACAACTGCGAAGGAGCCGGTGCGAGAGGCTGAACCCCCGAGAAAGTTCCTGGAGCCGTGGGACACCAGGGGAGAGAAAACTGGCACTGAACTTCCCAGACCCCTTCTCCCGACCGGGGTGGGAAAGGCAGCGGCTCCCCCGCGCTGCTCATCCCGCAGGAGCCAACTGGTGGTAAAACGCTGCTTACCACCCCAAAAAAACCGTCAAATATCGCGAATCTCAGAATAAAAGCGATGCTTTCACCTCTTGCCACACGCAACTCTGGCAGGAACGAGTCCCCCCCTGCTCTCAGCCCGCCGGGATCCCGCGCACAGGGCAGAGCCTCCCGCATCCCCCGGCAGCTCCGGAACCGCCGGGTACCGAGGCTTCTCGCTCCCTCTGGCACCGAGAGCTTCCCGCTCCATGGCCAGAGGCTTCCGAGCCTCCTCCATCGCCGGCTCGCACCGGGAGCTCCCCGCGAGGCCGAAAACGAAGGGATGGAGCGGAGAGTTCGAGCCGGAGCGGAAGGATAACTCGGTGGAGGCAGGGATGGCGGGGGGGAAGCCGAGCCGGGCATCGCTCACCTGGGAAGACCTGTCCCTCCGCCCTGGGCGAGAAGAGCTGCAGGAGAAAGACGATCGCGGCCACGCCGGTCATCCTTCCCCAGAGTTCACCTGCCGCCGAGCCGCTGCCTCCTCCTCCCCGGCGGCGTGCCCCGCATTGGTGGCCGAGCGCGGCGGCCCCGGAGCCGCGGGCGCTGCTCGGCGGAGCCGCCGGAGTGGCGTAGCGGAGCGGGGAGCGGAGCGGGGAGCGGAGCGGAGCGCGGGAGGTGCCCCCCGAGCCCAGCGCCGGCCGCGCCCGCGCAGAGCCGGCCCCGCCGCCGGGGCACCCCCCCCTAACCCCGGACCCCTCCCCCGGATGGGGGGGAGGGAGGAGAGGTTTGGGGTGGTTTTGATCCCTTTATTCGAGCCCCGCTGCGCGCACACGCGTCGCGCTCGCGGCAGCGCGGCTGGAGCGCAGCATCTCTTCTCGCAGGTTTCCTGCCCTGTTTCCAGCGCGGATGGAGAGTCAGTGCAGGGGATGGCGTTAAGCGGAGGGCTGGGATTGGGGGTGGGATTGGGGATGGAGCGGCGCGGGGATGGGTTGGAGGGAGCGACCCTCTGCCGGAGCCAAGGGGGAGACGCTGCAGGGTTTTGACGGAGGCGCTGATACGAACAGCTCACAGACACCTACGGCCGAAAATAGTAATTTCCATCATCATTCACTTTACTTTCGAGAGTTCAGTGCTAAACACCGAGTCACACCGCGCAGTGGGCACCGCCGGGCTTAGTCGCAGGAGAGGACACAATCCTGGGCACTACCCTAAAAAACTGTTTTCCAGAGATAACTTCTTGACCCAAAAGGCATGGTCTTCACAACAGGGGGAGAAAAGAAAGGGGGAAAGGCACTGAACGGCGAACAGATCCGTAGGGATCAGCCATCCGAGCTGGAATTCGGACAGGAAAAGGAGAGCTGTGACCCCCGGGACAGAGCGCTCGGGCGACCACCAGCACAGCGGGGATGGCTTCGTGCAGTCACTCAGTCCCAGCAGTGCCGGGCGCTCCGTTACTCCCAGCGCTTCAGACGCCACAGAGCCCCGTTCCCTCGTTGAATCCAGCGCTGCTCGCGGTGGGATTGATCCCCGCTCCCCCTTCCCCGCCGTGGCTCCCCCCCCGCTCCAGCCGATCCCGGCTCTGGCCCGCAGGGGTCGGTGTTGCACCGGCAGCGGCTCCGGGAGGGGCGGGGGGGCCCGGCCGGCACCCATCGGTCCCTGCCGCGCTTTTGTTCTCGTCCAAGAGGGCTTTGGGCCGCCAACACCCGTTTGTGTCTAAAACGACCCGTTTGCCTTTCATACTGAACACTCCGGTGCTCCAGAGACTGTAAATTCCCCAAGTATGGAAGCGTCCCAGGGTCCTGGGCGTCCTCGGGACTCAGCCTGGTCCGTCAAGCTCTGGAATGGGCTGCCTCGGAGGGATTGAAAAGGATGTGGCAGTCGGAGACGTGGCTCAGCGGTGGGCTTGGCAGTGCTGGGGCAACAGACAGTGATCTTAAAGGTACTTTCCAACCTAAATGACTCCGAGTCTGAAGTCACTGCTGAAGAATTTCACATTACAACCCTTGTCTGGTAAAGTGAGACAATGGAGACAATCTCAATCTGCAGTCAGTACTCCCCTCCTCAGCAGTATTCAAGATCCATACCCAAGGATGAGCTTGAAAGATCAACATGTTTCATCATAGAATGGTTTGAGTAGGAAGAGACCTTTCAGATTATCCAGCTCACCAGGCACACTTTCCATAGACCAGGTTGCACCAAGCCCTGTCCAACCTGGCCTTGGACACTTCCAGGAATGGGGCAGCCACAGCTTCTCTGGGCAACCAAATCCCACTCAAAACCAAATCCCCCCCAGATGCTAAAAACCCCTCCAACCAGTGAATTGTGGTCCTTTCTTTAGGGGCCAGCATCACTTCAGAAATTAAGCCATGCCTCTATCTCTGAGCATGAGAATAACCACAAACAAGTATAACTGGAGATAAAAGGAAAGCAGAGAACAGAACAGCAAGGAGAAAACCTCAGTCAGTCTGCCAGGCAGCAGAGAGGGTATGGCCAACATAGAAGACACAGTCAAACTGCAGAAATAATTCTGCTATCAATGCAAATTGCTTGGACAACAAAAACAGGACATCTTGAAACACAGAGATGGTGCTGGCAGGAAGTGAACAGAACAACACAGAACAAGCTATGAAAAACCACCTGCAGGTCAAGAGATCACCAGTTGTTTCCATATAAACTAAATAAAAGGGAAGAAACAAAAACAAGTGTGGAATTCATGTTCAGAATGACAAAAGTTTCATAAACTATGTGATTTATTGAATCCAAAGAGCTCAGGTAGTAGAAAGTAGAGAAGTTTAATACTTCTTCCAATGAGAAGTGTCAACCCAAGAAGAAAATTGCATAATAAGCAAGGTGGAAAAGGGTGGGAGGAAAAATCCTTCCCTTTGACTGGATCAAGCAGAAAGATTAGAAATAAGTTATCTAAATCTGGGAAAAGAACTGACAGGAGACAACTGTGTCTTAGACATCAAATAGGCAAAGTCAAACATTAGGCTGAACTCAAATCAGGCATTACAAAGAACACATGTACAGCAAGAAACTGCCCTAAAAGAAAGGCAACAAGACTGTGCTGCAAGCAGGGATGACAGGGACATGAAATTAATGGTCAGGTAACCTTTTGCATCTTGTTAAAAGTCTATTTTTTACATTAATACACAGATTGGCTTATAATGGAATATGCTGACAACAAAGTCAATGGGTATTTGTAACTGAAAAGGACTGATATAATCTTCCAGACAACAACAGCATCTTTGAGAATTGGATGTTCAGCAGTGGGATGAAATCCAACTATTGAAAAGTTTTATATCACTGAAGAAAGGCACTGAGACAACATGCTGCAGATCAGGAATGTGTAATATAAAAATAAACAGATAAAAAAATCACTATAAAATTCATTTTCAGCCAAGGGAACTCCTGAAATTCAAACAGGACCAGAATGTTGGTTCAGGCATAAACCATCAAGCCAGACAGGGACAAGCTGTGCTCCAAAACTCACGTGCTCACATGGTTATAGAGACTAATAATATGCAGCTTTGGAGCCAGCACAGAGAACTCAACCCCTTACAAGAAACAGTCTTGCTAGACCTTTACCTTTCAGGGCTAACATATCCCAGATGACATTATTTCCTAAAAATGGCAAAAGGCAAGTTTGAAGTCTGATTCCATCCTGGTGCAGAACATCACAGCTTATTTTGCTGTTGTTAATAACTCTCGAGTGGCTTAAAAAAGAAAACATTAACATAAGTTCTGAAGTTTCCTTGAGCCCATCGCTCGAGGCTTCTTGACTCCGTAAAACTGTTCCCTCGCTGTGTCAGATGAGAGAAAGAGAAATTTAATTCTTTGTTTTCCAGGGACAAGCTGTACCACTTATGGGTGAGGAGAACCAAGTGCTAAACAACTGAAGGCACTGTTCACATTGTGACCCGAGACGCATTTAATCAAGAAAACATATTAAACAAGATCAGCTCATTAAATTGAATCAATGTTTTTGAAGTATTTAGCAAACAAGTTAGTCTGTAAATATCCAAGCTTAGATATTTATAAATATAAATACAAACCAGGCAAGAAAGGAAGGTGGAAGAACTCCTCCAGTCCCCTATACTGTGTGCAGCTCCAGCAGCAAGCTGACCCACAGACCATGGCCAGGCTGCCTCTGCTCACTACAGACATCACAGCTCCTCTCCCTAAAAGCGAGTACTCCACAAGCCACGTGGTCCTTTTGAAACATAGGAAAGCATCTTTTTGCAGTTCTACAGGCTGGAGTGGCACAAAAGTCATCAAAACGTGACTGTCACTCAGTTCTTTGGGTATCAGGCAGACTCCAAGAGATACAGAAGAAACTCGGTTCCAGCATCACACACCAATGGGAGCTTAAAGAGAACCTCAGCTCCGGGAAGTTCAGCACAACACGAAGATCAGCCTGCTCAATATGGTAGACTGGTTTTTCTCTCCTAAGGCAAGCAGTAAGTATTATACTTACAAGTAAATACACACACAATTTGCAGCTTTCATTACAGAGCTCCTATTATGCAGCATCCTTGTGAAAAACCAGTCAGCAGGATTGATGGGGGAAAAGTTTTAGGGCAATTTCAAAGGGTAGATTAAAGTTACCACTTCCTTACATTGTGCACTGAAAGTTTGGGTCTAGAACACAATCTGATGAGCTTTTGTTGCCACGGGTGGGTGGGGGTGTTAAAGAATGACACAAGGTGCCACTTATATGCACATAAACATGCCATTCCTACAGAAAAAATAAACCCATACCACAGCTGTGCATCACCTTAACTCCCGAGGAGTTGATAATCACTCAGGTCAGTGAGCATCAAGATGACCTCTGCCCCGCTGCCTGTACCCTTTAAGTGATACCTTATCTGGTTTTCCACTCCCACCAAGTTATCAGCACAATTACAGGTAATTATGTGCTCAAATGCAGAGACCAGCTGCTTTTTAAAATCCGGTTGCAAGATGGAAATCATTAATCGATGTCACACACATTGGCATTGATCCCTCATGCATTATCCTCATTAATAAGTTTCTTCCTTTCTGAAGATAAAGGAATTAACGACCAGCCATCAATTATTCAGAAATGCAAGTTCACCTTTAGACACGATCACAATGACACCTTGTGGGAAATGCCAAAAAGGCCTGGATCTAACGGTTTATCTCAACAATGCTGGATCGTGGAAAAGCAATGTATTAATACCGTGGGCAGACACAAGTAAGTAGAAAGGTACAGCCAGGAGGCAACATCCAAATAGTCTGAAATGTCAAACAGCCCAACAGTTCTTCTCCATTAGCAGCAAATGTTGAACTTCAACTGTTTGTCATCCTATATAATAGAATATATATAATAGAATGAGGGTCAAAGTTCTCTGATAAGCATCTTTCTAAAGCAAGGCACAATTTTTCATGTCTGCAGCTCAACTTATAGATAAACATTAATGAAACTGCAGAGACAGCTGTAATACACGATATTTAGTTTGTCTGGCTCTACTTTACTGTATGTTGCTGAACAGCAGAAGAGGGAAGACCTGGCTCTTTGTGCTGGCTGCTGACTCAGGGCAGATGGAACCCTGTCCTGGGAAAGGGTTTGTTCCCTTTGGAAAAATACGTGAATGTGCTGAGTGGAGAAAGCAGGCTGAGATGACAGGGACAGAAAAATCAGTGCCAGCCAAGAGGGAGCCCATCCCAGCAGCATTGCTGTAGAGAAGGCAAAGCAGAGCAGGAGCAGATACACTCAGAGGCCTCGGAGGGAACGGAGGCTTTTCCACACTCCCAGAATAGATGGTGCAGCATTTGCAGGAAGCAACAAAAGGACAAGGCTGACTCTGGAGGAACAGAGCAGGCATGGGGAGATTGCTTAGCCAACCTTTTTTTGTATTCAATATTTTTCAGATCCCTCTGAGCTTTTACTGTTTTAGAAAGCTTGCGGTTCCAGCAGTGCCACTGGAACTTATTGCCAGGCCAAAGCACGGCAGAGAAGGATGTTGGTGTCAGCACTGCCATCTTCTGACTCACCAGGACCTTGAGCACATTTTGCTGCATAAAATATTCCCCCACGAATTCTTTTTAGCTGTTTCCAAAGCACTGAGCAAGTATAAACTCATGTTTTACCTGGGTGCCATCACTGTTATGTGCCATGATACATTTCAAACAGCAGCACTCGACGCTGGCTCACTTTTCCATGCAAGTTTTGCCTGATATAAAGTTATCTTGAATTAACACTGTGAAATGGGGATATGGATTAAATATGTGCCATCAAGCAGGTGTTCTGCAAACATGTGTTCTGCACAACTTCCCAGAGGAAGCTGCCATTAAATAGGGAAGCAGGTGCCTCGCCAGTCACAAGAAACAGGAACAACTCCAGGTAGGCAACAAATTTGTTGCCACCTACCTTAGGCCACTCACAGGTTCCAACTGCAATAGGAGGCCTCAGAAAAACATCTGAAAGTGATATGTTTGTAGTTTTCAGCCTACTGGGATTCAGAAACAGTTGCCAAATCCATCAGTTATAAAGAAGGGAGGCCAAATAGTACATTCTAGTTAAAGACTACTCCAAGCCCAGTTCCTGGAAGAAACAGTAGCATGAATGAATAAATAAATAATTCTACAAATTTTAAGGAATCTCTTGGTTTTTAGCAGCAGAATAATTAACAACTATGACAAGTTCAATTCTAACTACCATATCTGAAAGTCATTTTTCCCTCGATACATCAAACTCAGTACGATAAATCACAGCCACTTCTTTCACTGTCTCCCTCTGTCTTCTTTCCAAGAAATTTCACTATCCTAATTTGGAAATTAAGAGTCTATAAGGCACATTACACACAAACAAATAAAAAATCATAAAGGCCCTTTAGGTTAATCCGTAAAGAATGGAGGTGAAAAATGTTCTTTCAGGCACAGCAAGTTATTCAACTTATGAAAGCTGTTTGTCAAGAAAAGCCAAAAACCCTTCAGCACTTCACACACAAACCTACAGTAGGTTTTGCAGGTAAAAGCAGCATCTCTGTCCCTACGTGGATGTACCCCAGAAGTACAGAATGTAGATATTGGGAAAAATTCCACACAGAAAAGGTTGTCAGGCTTTGGAACAGGCTGCCCAGGAAAGTGGTGGAGTCACCATCCCTGTAAGTGTTCAAAAAGCGTCGATGTGGCACTGGAGGGTGTGGTTTAGCGGTGAATGTAGTGCTGGGTTGAGCGTTGGACTGGGTGATCTTAAAGCCTTTTCCAACCTTAGTGATTCAAAATTCTCCAGGAGGAGAAAGAGGCCCTGGAACATCAGGGAGATGTAGAAATTATTTTCAAAGTAAACCAATTATGTTAAAATTTACAGCAATGTGCATTAGCTCACAGTTCACCATAAATTGTTCACTTATTCTCCTGAGTTGCACCCGGGGGGTTTTGTGCCCACATAAAGAAAGCAGCTGAGCACTGGCAGGAAGTGGAAGCCTTTCCTCCTGCACAGCATGCCAAGCACCAGCCCCAGCAATATGCCAGTGATTTGTGACTAAAGAGTCCCATCCATTATGCACTCATTCAGGAAAACACAAGTTTTCAGTAAACTATACTGAAAACTTGCAGATTCCAAGGCTCCCATTTTTAATGGATTGCCCACGAAGCTCATCTAATAAAACCTACAGAGGAATTTATAAGCCAACATAATGATAGAAAATATTTTTTGTTAGGAATTTACTACAGCATTACAGCCCAGCATAAACTTGATCAAGTATTTGGAAAATATAGAGCTCCATAAAAAAAGTAATTAATTAGAATTACTGTATCTTCACATCCCCCCCAACAGAAAGATGTTTTTAAAAGGAATTAAGTGATAAGTGTTCATCAGGGCTCATTAAGGCCCCTCTCAGTGCTGTGTCATTAGCAGTGGAGGCACAAAGTGTCACACAGCAGAGCTTTATCAGCCTGGGAAACAAAGGAGCAATCTCTTCCTCAAGCCAAACATGGTGCAAGAGAGAAAGGACCTGTAGGAAGCACTGAAACCCCACCCACTCTTTCCTTCACTAATTAGCTCAACTTTGCCTTTTCCTCTGAGGATCCCATCCCTTGGCACAAACCCTCTCAAGCTGTTTAGATGAACACACCCAACCATTGCGGGTGAACCCTCAACACCAGCACAAGGGTGCAAGGCCCCAGCTCCCTGCATTTCACACATCATAGTTCTTAATCTTCCCTAGCCAAGAGCCTGAAACTCATCACCGAACCGAGTTTACCAAACACCTTGGTCCTGCCGTTTCAGTGGCCAACTCAGTGCGGCCACCTGGACCAAAACAGACCCAAGGCCTGAGGGGTGCAGGCAAGGACTGTTGCCATTTCCATATTCCCTTATTTTTCTTCTCATTAATATTCCCCTGCGTGCTGTCATTTGGGTTTTCCATAGCCAGCACCATTAGCAGATACAAGACCTCCTACAGCAAGGACTTACCCTCCTGTTCAAGTCTGTAGGTTCCGATGAATTCCTGTAGCTATCCTAAACTGAGTTTTCACAAACAACTCAGTAGCTGTATACAGCAGGCCAAAGTCATGGAATCCTAAAATAGTTTGGGTTAGAAGGGACCTTAAAGATCATCTCGTTCCATCTCCCTGCCATGGGCAGGGACACCTCCCACTAGCCCAGGTTGCTCCAAGCCCCGTCCAACCTGGCCTTGGACACTTCCA
>JAWMRA010000050.1:2744515-2754678 GCA_035584735.1 Pseudotriccus pelzelni | reverse complement strand
CTTCTCTGGGCAACCTGTGCCAGGGCCTGCCCACCCTCACAGGGAAGAATTTCTTCCCAATATCCCATCTAACCCTGTGCTCTTTCAGCGTAAAGCCATTCCCCTTGTTCTTTCCCTCCATCCCTTGTCCCAGTCCCTCTCCAGCTCTCCTGGAGCCCCTTTAGGCACTGGAAGGGGCTCTCAGGTCTCCCCTGGAGCCTTCTCTCCTCTAGGCTGAATACCCCCAGCTCTCTCACACTGTCCTCATACAGGTGGTATTCCAACCCTTGGAGCATCTTTGCAAGTCCAGGAGCAGCCCTTTGCAGGGCTGTAGCAGACCAGTGAACACAGAGGGTCATCAGATGTAAAAATCTTTTATTGGAGTGGTTGCAATATTTTAAGGCTGGACTTCATAAACTGTTGAGAGCTCCATATTTCAGGTAAGTGCCCTGTGAATAAATCAGTCTTTGCAGCTTCCTAAATAATCAAATAAAGTGCCTTTGCCTTGGTAAGTGCTTGTAAAGCAATCAAGGACTGATATGATAACCAAATGTTTCTCTAATGGTAATTATGATTCTTTGAAAAAAACACTCCTCTAACACTAATTTATTTTCTACTTGAAAGCCAATCTTGCTAGTTATTAGATATTCTCCTTGCTATCACTAAATTATTAAACAGCTGACCAGGCTTTGTTTTAAAATTATTCTCTTATGAAGCTCCCTGATATATTTACCCTGAATACTGAATGATTTTGAGGCCTCTGAGGACCCATGAATGATTTCTATTTATGACCTTTAGCAAAAAAAGCCTGTGTAATTAGCAGCAGGAATTTCACTTGAATCACAGCTACTGTGATATTTCCACCTCACTTACACAGCATCTCTTAAAAAAAAAAAAAGGAAAAAACCCAAAACAACCAGCAGCACAAAAGCTCTAAGCTTTCGATGGGAGAAAACATTTCAGCCTAGGAAGTTCCTAAGTGGCTGTGCACTCCACGAGATGTGTGAAGAATCAGTCCCCTACCAGGAACCTGGCGAGGATCTCTGTACCCAAACCCATCAGCTTTACCACCTGATAGAGAAGAGCATTTTAGAGAGTCCTCTATAAAAGCACCAAACCTCATTTCCAGCCCTCCTGCCACGAGAATGTGTGGCTATCACACTCCCAACTCTTCAATGAAGACAAATTCTTCTGATTATGTATGTGACATACAGGCCTACCGAAATTTTTTTAAGCTGCTTTTTCAGCAAACATCCTTTTAGACACATGCAAGCACCAACCCTTGTAATTGTGCTGAACAGAGCAGCCTCATTATCTCCATTTTACAGATAGAAAACAGACAGAGAGGTCAAGTTCTCCCTCAACACCCAAGAGATACACAGCAGAACCAGGATTAAAACATGTAACTGTATTACCATGTTATCAGTATCCTTGTGGCTCACAGCAGTCAAACAAAACCCATGGACTGAAAACACAGTGAATAATCACAGCTTCTTTCCAAAAGCTCGGCTTTTATTAAAAATACATGGAAAGGTTTCAACTATTTGTTTAAACCAGCTGCAGATAAACCTCCCACATGCTTGATTGACTTGATACAGCAACAAGTGCATGCAGCAGTCCCACCACTTCCAAAGGGCAGCTCATTCCAAGGTTAAGGAAGCTCCCCTGTCTGACCATTTGGGAGCACTGTGACAGTCCCACTCAGGTCCCTTCACAGAAGCAGCTCCAGTGACACAACCAGTCCCCACCCGACTCCACACCCCCCATTCATAGGCAGTCAGACCAGGTTTCCTTACTGCAGTAACTGCTTTCTGCTGGGGACAAAAATAAACCTGTTAAGTCTGTGGTGAAACCAATACCTTAACAAGTGAAATTGTAAAAGCACAACTTCCCAAATCTGTGTAATCAGAGAAATCTCACATGGGAACCTTTTACTAATTGTAATACGTGTTCAAGTGGCTTCCAGTTCAGAAGTGTTTCACCTCACCCTCACTGCTAAGCACAGCAGAAATGGATTCCCCCTTTAGTTCTCTAAACAGACCTGCCAGTGGGGAAATGGGAAAAAAAAACAAACCAAAATGCAGGTTATCTAGTCCACCACTTGCATCTACACAACAGCCCTCACTACATTATCTCCAAGCCTTTCCAAGTACTAGCTGATGCTGTTCAAGCTTCCCTTCCATGACAGGTGAACTATTTTTACCCTTAAAACTAAGCAAGGCAACGATTAAATTTCACTGTCCATGTTTTACAGCAACAAAACAGCTCATACAAGGCTGAAGTCTTCGGCTCTGCTTCCCTCTGCTGATGAACAGACAAGATTTCCCCTGAACTTGAGGGCACAACCACAGCAAAGTCTATAAAAACCCAGTTTGCTCAGCAATAACAGCAGATTAAGCACTCCCAATGATCGCAGGCTGGTACAACCTGGGTCCTCTGCAATATCTAGTTCCTCTTCCCCCAAATCCCAAATAACTACAGCCCTGCAAACGAGAAGCGCAACGTTAAGCCTAGAGCATGATCCGGTTCTGCCTCGCACACATTTTGTTCTCCGTGTTAGGAGATATAAATTGCTGTTCAACACCAAAAAACAATTTGCAGAAGTGGATTGTTACAATTTTGGAAGTGATACCAGAGTCAGTTTCTTAGAGAAAATCAAGAGCACTTCAGCATATATTCATGACACTTAGAAGAAAGAAATTAGCCTGGGAGTTTAAAGAGACTCAAAGGTAGCATTAAGCTTCTAATAAATCCCAGGAAAGTTAATTTTAACTCCTTTAGGTGACATTAAAAGAGGAGTTTTTTAAAACTGTATTTGCTTTAAAGTAAGGATCAGATTTTCATGTCTAGATCACACATGACTATAACATACAATAGGTCAAACAAATTTGCACCAGTGCCCAGTTGTTGTCTTTCATCTGAGCAGGTTTATCATGATCACCTCAGATGTGGTTAATGTGAAACCAGCATTCATCATAACAAGAGATGGGAAACACTAAAAATCCATCCTGTTTCAGCTAAAAACCAAAGAGGGCAGTTCAGAATAAAAACAAACATTTACAAACTAATAGAGGACAGCCAATAGACCTGAGACTATAAAATGGAGAATAACCAATAGAAGAATCAAAAGGCAGGAGAGAAAATCTACAGTGGAAGAGCTAAGTATGATAAAGAGTTGCTGTTTTAAAGTGTAATGAGATTTTTTTATCATTGGCATAGGCTCATTTCTGCAGACAGAGGGTAAAATTGTTAATAATGGCAGAAAAGTTCAATAAATATTTCTGGTTCACATTTTGAGCTAAACAGGAAGATACACTTGTATCACTTGAGAAAGACAAAGTACTTCACACTGCAGCTGCAATCAAGAGCAACTCAAAAGATAACAACAGGAACTCGCTGAAAGCACCCTGGGACATGGTTGACATGCTGGTGCTAATTTTAATACATCTCTGAAGACTGATAACATCATGCCAATACCCATGTAAGGCAAGGGAAATGACTCAGCTTCACAAAAACTGCTTTACTCTGGGCTGAACCTTGGGCAAAAAGTTAAAAATGGGCCCAAGCAACTGAGGGAGGATTATGGGAATTTATAGAAGGTTGGGTTGATTCCCCTTTATCAAGCTGACCTTGATGGATGTGGGATATTTTGGGTATTTTAAACTGTTCAATTTAACGATGCACATAATTCCCTAATAGATATTATGAGCTATAAGGAAATGATAACAGAGTAAGCAATAGGGAGTTTTTTGTTCCACAGTGGTTGTCAGGAGCTGTTTTGTCATGAGTTCTCCAGCAAGGGACAGTTCAACTTATCTGATAACATTATGGTTAGCCCAGATATTGATCAACATGAACACAGTGACTGCAAGTGTTTGGAGAACCGGTAAATGCTGATCAGGAAGATCAGTCACATCCAAAAGTCTGGAGGGCTTCCACAAGCACCCACAGGAGATATTTCAGTACAACTTCATGCTAAATGCTGTTTTTAGAAAGGGCAAGAGCACTTATAGAATGGGAGATTCTGGTAAAGAAAAGTCAAGAGGGATTAATGGTTCATACTGCTCAGTAAAAAACACAGTAATAAAGCACTAATTACCTATGAAATTTTAAAGCAATAAAAGCTTTCCAGAATTTATGGAACAGGAACTGCAGTTATTCCCACCACTGGGTATGACACAACAGTATTACTGGAATGATTAAAACCCCGATTCGCATTCACAGACCCTGTTGGGAAAAAAAACCCTAATAAAAAGAAGTCAAGATGCTGTGGAAAGCATCAGAATATTTGTTTTAAGGCCAGAAAGCATCTCACAATGGAGAGCAAGATCATTCTGGTTATTTTATCAAAAGGATTGAAAGGGACTTGACTACAAGTGTGTCCTTGGGGATAAGATACCAGCTTCTAAAGAGCTTCCTAATATAATAGAGAACAACATAAGAAGCTATGTCTGCAAGGCCAAGTCAGGCAAGTTTAAAAACTTGGCAAGTTTTCCTCTTCCCAACCACAATGAGAAAAAACCACCAAAAGCAAGGCCACAAAACCTCAGCAACATTATTTCCACCACCACTATCCTTAATAAAAAAGTTATACCACATGAAGCAGTGTGAAATGGGCTCTGGGGATGCTGAATTAGTAGCTGGAGGCCAAACTCACATGGCTCAACTGTTAAATATGGCATATTGCTGAATTTATAGGTACCTCATTCTGTTGTAATCTTGGGGCTGCTGAAACACTGCCACGAAAGCAACATCATCTTGATGAACAAAACTGGCTTCTAGATAAGCTTCTCTGAAGAAGCTAAGCCCATGTACAGAGTAAGAGATCCTGTTATTCTATTCTCTGATGCAGGTTATAAACACACACTACTTTGTCTTGCTTTGCCCAGCGTGCAGCTTTTTTAGAAGCACAACAAAAAAGAGCCTATGACACATTTCTACACTTCCATGAAGACATGTTTTATACAGCTAATACCAACCCAGTGGGAAGACTCACCAGAAATGACAAATAATAAAGAGCAATCAGAACATAAAAGCTCACTGCTCAGCACTCACCCACACTCGCTGCACTGTTCCTGCAGAGCTCTGCTCTCCCCATGCCCATCTGCCCCAAAGCCCCAGTCAAGTCAGCTCCCTGCGAGCTGAGGATCTGTCCTGAAGGCATCAGCTAAGCACACAGACCAGATGTTTGTCTTCTTACATCTTCCGTGCAGGTCTTGTTTTACTTTTTATGGCATTTTGACTTTTTCATAGCATCTTTCACCTCAAAAGCTCAAGCTAAATTGAATAAACACATCCAGAGACATCCATTCACATGCTTCCCAAATTCTCCGAATTCCCTCCACTCAAAGTAGGACCGATGGGAGAGGTTGCAATTTTAGGAACACATTTTGGTAGCGTACAAGGTTCTTTCTCCAGAATTTCATCTCGATCCATCATTCCTTCCTCACTATCTCAGCCTTCAACTGGGATGTTGCACAAACCAAGTTCTGGGCATAATCCAATCATTAATGTTGATGTGAGATCCTGCTGTTTGTATTGCTGAAAAAACCAAAGTTCCCAGCATGCCAGAAGTGACCTGCAAAGACTTCTCATCCCTAAAGACACCCAAACCACAGCATAAACCCACCTGAGCCTGTAGCTGTGAGGCACGTGCTTTCAGGGGAGCTGGAATCCACCAGTGATGAGCACAACCCACAGGGTGTTGCACGCAGTGATTTCCAACTGGTGGTTTGTAGGGCTGTCTGTATCCTAAGAGCATTCCCCTAACGCATCTCTAAAGCACAGTTTAACACGCCTGTTATCACATGCACTGCTGTTGCAAGAGGTTGCAGAAATAAATGCCAAATTAGTGACAAACTTGAGAACAGTCCCTGTGGCAGCTCAGCCACTTAGACTTGAATATGACACACTGCAGTGGACAGTCAAGAAACTAAAACAAAAAAGTATTTCTGGATTCTTTTATAGCTCCCCATAAAAATGTACTACTCTCTCAATAGCTGCCACCTCACCACGGGTACAACAAATTCTGCTTGCCATTAGCCATTGGAGCCACCCAGATTAACAGTAATTGGCTTTAAAAAGCCAATTTACATTTCCAATGGCTTTAGGAAGCAAAACCTACACCTTGGTCAGTACTTGACTGATCCCAGTTACTCTGAAAATTTGCATTTCAGAGACACACCACGCCCTGCACCCAGGACAAAGCTGCTCTGTGAACGAAAGCACCAACCTCAAACCTTCTTTTAAGCCAGAGCCATCCCCCAGGTCAGCAAACTGAGGGACACTGCTTTAAAACAGCTTATTCTGCTCCGAGACTTGAAAGGTACACTATAAATGATTGAATTAGATAAGGACAACTTGGGCAATTCTTCTTGGATAAACCACAGCCACCCTAAATTTTGCTGATTTCCCTGAACTTCCACCTGAGATGGGACTAATCTGATGGAGTCTGCAGTGATGGATTCACACAGTCCTACTGAGGAGGGCAAACAGGGGCCTTCCAGACCAAATTATCCCTTCTGAAAATGGGCAGTAATGGGCACTGCACACAATTTGCTACCTCCAAGTCACCCTGTGCCAACAAAGAAACAGTCAGCAATACAAGATTTGTGCCTTTGAGGGGTGCAAAATGGCAGTGCTGGAGTGAATCCAGGGAGCAGGGAGAGAAAACTGCCTGTGGAATCCAGGCAAGGCTCTGTGGGTGCCCAGAGCTGCTGTGTACTGTCAGCTGCAGAACTGGATTGCTGCTGTATCTTTAATTATTCTCTCCATATAAAAAGCAGCAAGATAAGTCACCAGTTAAACTGGCAGAGCTTATAAAAGCAAAAGTACATTAAAATATAAATTATAAGGACAATGAAAATATATAGTGCATGCTATGGAATCATTCTGCATCCTTCAAAAAAATCGTCTAAATAAGCATCAGGAACACTGAAGAGCTACAACTCAATGCAATCCATAAAGAGCCATTAAGTTAGTTGTGCTTACAGTCTGTGAAGAAAGCAGTTAAGATTCCCAGGCTCTTATCCAGCATAAACAGTGCTGCCCTACAGACTGTTTTTTCCCCCAAACAAATAATCTATTGTTTCTTTCCTCACTAGTGAAGGAAATACAAAAAAATATATGGTCAAACAGTTAATTTACTGAAAGAGGCAAAATACTTTAAGCAGATAAATCTGAGAAGTGTGAGGATTTTTTAGAAGGTTATAGGGAAATAAGGCTTGGTTTGAGAGACGAAAATCATTAGAAAGTGTTGATATTTTAAGACATTAGATTTATGCAGGACAATTAAAAGGAAAAACTGGAGGCTGCCTTAAAGCAACAAGGAAGGAAGCGTGCAGCAGGCTGTCACTTACACTTTGGAGTCCCTTTTATCCAAGACACACTCAGCAGCACAGCCAAGCAACTGCTGGCTCTGGGATATGGATGGAGACATCATCCCATGCACATTTGAAGGACACGAGTACACAGATAAGTTCAGAGCTGTCACACTACACAATTTCATTCTATCATTAAGAAAGTTGATTTATCAAGTGATCCCTGAAAATTGTGACTCAATTCAGATATACAGCCATACAAGCTACATATCTACACAATTCAGTGTTCATGTATGTTAAAGATATTGAACAAAAACTCGCAGCCAGCTCCTTGATATGCCAGCAATGATGTCCAGCACAGTGTTGATTCAGATGTGCTAACAGGGAATACAAGCTCCAAGAGCTGTCCATCGGTGCCATGGCTTCAGGCTAAGTTACACTAGCAATGGCATTTGTCATATTAAAGCACTAAAAGAGTACTTATAGCTTCTGCCTTAATTTTTTTTCTGCCTTGCCTGACTTCAGAAGATGTAAAGGAGAATAATCCAGCAGCACAGTGCAGCCTGCATTAGTCAGGGTCCGGGCAATTAGCATCCTTAATAAGAACTGCTTGAGGAAAAGGTATATTTGAGGCAAAAAAAAAATAAATTTAAATTATCTAATTTTGATATGCTCAGGATTCAAAGCAAAGCTTCCTGCTGTCTTCAAAGCATCACTGAATGTCAGTAGGAAGAGAAAAGTATCTCCGTGTCTCTTGGTTCAGCATTCAGTTATTACCATCTACTCACTCCTAAATGTCAGTGTTGTTCACCATCCCGTTGTTCCTTATCTTCTTTACCCTCCCTCACCCCCCCAAAAAAAAAAAATGGCCTTGCCTAATAAACCTCGTTGTGTCATTTTTCTACTGCTGCAGGTTTAAGTCAGGCAGAGTCCTGCAGCACCCTGCAGTGCAACTGAGGAGCACACGCGTGCATGCATATATTATATAAAACAGGGCAGGTGTGACGGGTTAGATTCATTCCTGTTTTAGTATAAAAGCCAAAAATCCCACTGCATTTCTAACAGATAGCACCACTTACACCACCATGGAATGGCACTGGAGCTGTCGATAGATGCAATGCCCGAGTCCAGTTGAGGGGAGTGTGGAATGTATTTGGAACTACAGGGCTTGGAAAATTTACTGAATGTATTCCAGCTATTGGATTGTCATAAAGAGCTCTGTCAGCCTGAAGACATTCATCAGATCAGCCTGATCTAGCAAATCCTTGCATTACCCTTTTCTTCTGCTAGCAAAGGAACTTCACTAGGGATGGAGAACAGGCTCTTATTCCTGAGCCCCTCTCCAAATGATCCCACCCAAGACCACAGGATCAAGACCAAGGAAAACAGTCAACAGGTTGCAATAGAAACTTGAGCACATTCCACTGGGGCATCCCCAAATGCTGGTTTTGGACAACAATCCCACTTTCTGAGAAAGGAAAATGAGAAAGAATTATGATACATCATGATGGGGCCAAAATCATGCCTTGCTCACTCCTCCCTCCTGCTGCTTGGCCAGGTTTGTTAGGAGAAAGTGACCTGTTGGTTAGCAATGCCATTTTGAAACAAAGCTAAATTACACTAAGACGATTTTTAATGGCACAAAAAAAAATCAAATAATTTCCCAATGAGTTTAAAAGAGTAAAAGTCTACAGGTCTGGCCACTGTGAGTACCACAGTACCACACACCTCTAGCAGCTCATCCCTTAGTTTTCCTCATGTCAGAAAACCACACCAGTGAAGCAGTAGCTGCATTTCAGCACCCAAGCTGTTCTTTAGCACAACAGTGTGCCTAAAAACAATTTACATCTGCACAATTCTGCATCAGCCTTCTGCAACAAGCAGTTTCTTGGTTTACAAGATATCTGTAAGATATGGGGTTTGTGCATACACACTGACCACGAAGGGCCTGGACTCACCGAGTCTTGCTCCACACATCTCAGGCTTTTGAGATACAGAGGCAGAAGACATCAGCAAGATGCTCAGACCTCTGGGAGACAGCACCCATGTGTACATTCATTTTGGCTTCAGGGATTTCTTGCAGAACAGAAAACCCAAGCAAGGGGAGTATTTAAACAAACATCTTTGATAATTGCATACATGGCAGGAGAAGATAAAGAGGAGCATGAAAGCTGAGTGCATTTATCTGAAAGGACTAAACAGTTTGAAATGCTTCCAGTTATGAAAGTTCTACTGCAAGAACTTTGTCATTTCAATTTTTCTTGTACACTTTGTGGTGCTCTACATTTCTGTGAATTCTTATCTCTTCAGCCCGATGCCACAGGCTACAGGTCTGGAACACAGCCCAGTTCCCACTTTAGTCATAACAGAAAAGGGGGGGAATGTATCTCATGTCACAGCAGAGCCAAACACTGCCACTTCCATCCTCACAAGACTCTGCAGGGTCTTCTGGTTCACTAAGCAAATGTGAATCTGAGGAGCATCTTCTAGTGCTGCTGCCACCTTTTCCTCCATCACTGCTGTTTAATTTGTCTGAGGAACCCCAGCTGGAAGACAGGACAGTAACACAGCATGTGCTGGCTGCCAACCAGAGGAAAACAGCTCTGCAGATGGCAAAGGGGTCTCTTGTTTCTCCGGAATAACCCATTTCTGGCTGGCTGACAGTAAGACTCCTCCATCACAAAAATACATCCCTTTTGCGGCAGTAGAAGAAGGAGGGGGAACCTCTGGTGTCTGGGTGATCAGTCCATGTCCCAGAGGGGGGGATGCTCTCCCGCGGCCCCCCCCACCACGTGGCCCCCATGAGCTTGGCCAGGGCCCACGCAGAGACCACAGGAGAGGGACGAGCGAAAGAGAGTTTATTGT
>JAWMRA010000050.1:2718427-2743415 GCA_035584735.1 Pseudotriccus pelzelni | reverse complement strand
AAAAACTGTAAAAAGCCATTTTGAAACCTTTCACTTAAACCTTTAAACTTTAGCTTTCCTTATATACTGCAACACATCCCTTCACAGGATGCTGGTGATAACTCACAGCAAGTTGGCTCCTGGGTCAGATGGGCTAATTTTTAAAGAACAGCCTTGGTGGACCTACAAGCTCAAAACTCAACAGGATCTGCTTGGCACCATTTCATTTAAAGGCAGAATAGCTGTCATACTGCTTTATAGTCTGAAATTTAACACTGTTCTTTCTGGGGGTCTTCGACTAAGTCCCCTCATATTTGGTTCCTGACCACAGGACTAGGTTGGATTGGTCACATGCAGCCTTCCCTACAGCTGTCAGCCTTGAATAAGGATAATTTCTTCAGTGTCTGACAAGTCTCTTCAGGTTTAAGTGTTGTTTTGTTCTTGTAAAGGCATTTCATAAACTTGGTGTCCACAGCTAAAGTTTTTCATCTCCTTTACACACAGAGTTTGCTGTGCTAATTGCCACATTCACCTCACACAGATCATTTCAGGTGTGTCCTCTGCAAGGAGCTAAAGCCCTCATTTGAAATAAGAGTAAACATGAACCCATGTCGAGGAGAAAGAAGCAAAGAACCAAGCTAAGTAAGAGCCCTTGTAATGCCACAAAATTACTGTCTCCCTCTTCAGTCTTTGTCTCCTTTTGTATCTGTGCTCCTATTGGAGAGCAAAGGAAAAGAAAATAATTGAATAAGCATCCTTCATAGGACCTTGCAACACAACAAAAAGCCATCTTTTAATATCTCCATTAACCCAGCTATTTCAAACCCATCCAGTTTGTACTGGCACTGCACAAGCACAAGTCAGGCTCACTGCTGGTATAAGAGCTCAGATTCAGGTTACAGACTAATCTGTACCTTGCTACACTGCAGTTTCTGCAAGCCACCACGTAACACCAAGGGGAGGGTTGAGCTCACCCAGGTGAGGAGCTCTCAGTCAATGCAAAGCTCATAATTTTCCTGAGAAGCAATAGCTCTTCAAGTTTTTCCTGACATTTTCATTTTCTTGTTAGACGCAGACAAAGCCACCCTTTTAGAGCTACAGAGAAAAAGATATTCAGCACATCAGAGCCTGTTTTATGTGTGGCACTTTTGCACTGCAGCAGTCATTACACTTAAGGGCATACTATCAAGGAACTTAATACCCCATGTGCTATCCATCCCCCACTTCCCACAACCATTCCAGTGCAAGACCACATACAGTGTTTACTGTCTAATGGGTCCCTCTGGGATGCTTATGGATTTCTCCACAGCACAAAGTTTTTATTTCATCAACACCATCCTCCCTTCCCATGGCTTGTGCTGGGCTGTGACTGCCAGACTCCCCTTTTCTCAGAATCACCATTTCTCTGCCCTCACTGGAGGCTGCTTTTTAATGCCTGCCCAGTTTTCCACCTCTCTGTCTAATTTGTGAGGGAACTCTTCTGTCCTACCCTCCATAAGCATCATTCCCCTCAGCAGCCTGACACAATATCTCATGATGCATTGGCCTTCAGCTCTGCTCCTCTCTATATGCTTTAATAATTCTATATTAGGTAGAAGTGGACTGATTTTACCATGACTATAATGAAAGTCAGTAAAGGTTTTTTAAAACCTTGTCCAGTGTTTTAAGAACCAAACAATACTTGGTCTTAACAGCAGTTGTACAGTCTAGTTTGTGGCTATTGGCATTGTACTCAAAATCAGAATATGGAGTTAGTGAGTCAGGTGTTTGCATATCAAAAGTTTTGTAGGGCTTTTGCTTAAATTTTTTTTTTAAATTATGGACATCAGTTTAGTCTATACTTATAAAACAGACATTCCAGTGCTACCTGTACACAAAGGTTGAGTTTCTGGTGTGACACAGTTCTGAACTTTTCTTAACCAATTAAAAACACTCTCACAGGCACCACTGCAGTACAAGCAGCCAGACCTGCTGAGCACCTGGTTTCTAGACTCAAGTTTTCTAGTTCTTTAAACACAGCCACAGTAATTGAACATGAAATCCCACTTACAGCTACAAATCCAGCACCATTACCAAGAGCACCACGTACCTCAAGATACCAAGCACAGGTATAAAAATGGACTAAAACATTTTTTTCCAGTTCCTAGGATATTCCACCCCATTCCCAGGACAAATACCTTCATTATATGTATTTTCAGTTGGATTTACAGACAATTCAAAAGCAGCACAAATTTTGAATGCCAAGATTTAAACAGGGGTTCTTCTCAGACTGGATTATTCAGTATCACTGCTTAATTCAGGGTTATGTAATGCCCAGCATTTGCCTTCACCAGATGTGTTAATCCATCTAAGTGGCCAGTGCCTCTTCTATGGATTATGCCATTTCTATGTCCTAATTTTCCATGAGGATGCTGTCCACCAAGGAATAGATCCCTCTATCTTTCCACTCTCCCCTCATGGCAGGTATGTACCACAAAGGGAATCAGCAGTGTCTTGCTGCTGCTTGGGAGATCCCTTAAATGAGGGTCATGACCTTTGAAACCCAGATACTACCTGTTATTTACACTCTGGTGTACACTGAAAATACCCATCAGCAAAAGAACTACCTGGTGAACAACTTTCAAGGGGAAAGGCAAAAGCAGAGAGCTGCAGGAGAAAATAGGAGGTAGTAGCAACAGAGCTGAGAAATAACTGGTCACAGAAGACTTAAATTACCTCACTGATGTTAATAAAAAAATAAATAAGGACAATCAGGCCCCCCTGGGTGGCCAGAAGAGGTGCATTTCAGAGTGCAGTCAAACAGGAGCAGTTTAGAAGCAGCTGCTGTGATCTGTGTTACACAAACTGGTGGTAACACCATTCTGGGCTGCACTACTAATCAACCTGCAGTTTCAGGACAGGTCCCCCAGATTTAACACAGGGCTGGGAGATTATTGAGCACATCCTGGCTCATCTGCAATAAAAGAAGCTGCTGCTATGTCTTGCTTCTCCCTGTAGCAGTTATAAACCAGCTCATAATCTTTGTAAGTGCTGGGGGCAGAGATCTGCTCACTTCTCAATTAGGGGATATTTTGCAGCTTTCTGCAGTGCATTGTGAAGCTTAGGGAATGTGGCAATGACAGCAGGTGTATGCCAATTCTTCTTTCCTCTTTAGAAATGTTCAAGAGATGACTTGAAGAAAACAAAAAAAAAAACACAGCCAAACAACAAAAAGTGTTTGATTTTAAAAAAGTTTCCCCCCCAAGGCAAAACATCCCATTTTGAAGTTCAGAATTCCTCCTACAGCTGAAGTGATCAGCTATACAAGAATGAACTTCTGCCAAGTGCACATTTTCCTTAAGGAAAAAAATGCATTCAGAAAACTGCTCCTCCAATGCATCCCACCAGTGCTCCTTCATAGGGAGTAAGAACCAGGTGCTTGGATGTGCAGGAGACCAGCTCTATGGATAGAAACATAACACTTGTACAAGTGTTTATTAACAGTTCAGAACAAGGACACTCCACCCAACTGTAATGGCACAAGGGATGACACAAAAAGGCCATTCTGGAATCAGGCTGTGGGTGGGCAGCATTTAAAGTTGATCTCCAGTGTCAGCAAGCACTGTGTCATTACTGGATTATCAGAGTATGGCAGAGACACAAGCAGTGTCTTCACTCCATGAAGGAATGCCACAGAGTCCCTCTCCTCAACCACACAGGTTGCCCAAAAACTCCAGACAGACCAACCACCCTCCCCAGTCCCCTTGGGGGTGTCGGAGTGAGGCAGGTCAGACCTCCCCAAGGCATCAGCTCCAACCAATTCATTCCTTTCCTGGCCCCCACCTCCACTTGGCACCAGGACGAGCCTTTTTGAATTATTTTCTTCCTCCTGCTTTCGCTTCCTTCCACAACACAACGTTGCAGCAAACCTGCTACAAATAACAGCCTCCCTGTTTTCAGGCCACCACCGCCCTCTCCCGCTGTCAGCACAAGGGCATATGTGCTCCTCAGCTTCCTCAAGTGAGCTATTCTGAGCCCTGCTAAGAAAAATCTATGACTTTACACCCTGTCTGAGCCTCAGCAGCAATCACTAACACCGTGTTTTCGAATTTAATCTCATTTCTGATTAAACTTCTCTCTCCCATTTGTAATCTCGCTTGGCCCCGTGATTTGTGCAGCTCAGTATAAATATGTGCTTTAGAATTAAACTGCTTCAGCAATTTTGACAATGATGTCTTGCAAACTGAGCCTGGACAATTTGCTTGGCTGAAGTGGAATCATTTCAAACACGCGACAGAGAGGCTATAAAGTACTTTGCAGTGGAGCACACTAATAAATATTAGCAATGGAGATCTCATTTGTGCCTGGTTGCAAGGGTGTTAGAAAGAGGCTGTGACAACGTGGAATCCCCTGACCAATTGCAAAAGCCACGTTTTTGCTTAAACCATAAAATAACTGCAAAGCAAAAGACTACACAGAGGTGGCAAATATCATCTCCTCCCAAGGAATAACCTGATTATTTGCAGCAGTTTAAAAAAGGATTGGACAAGCAGAGGGGGAGATCTAAAGACTAGGGTTAGTCTTAAGAATGACTACCCCAAACCCGTTCTGTCCCATCGTTTGACACAAGGCCATTGGACAATTACTCTGGACCTGCTGAAAAAAAACACAATTTTTTTAAAGCAGTCTGAAAACCTCGAGAATTCTCCTGCAGCCACCCCAAAGTCCGTGACAGCAGGAAGAGACCTCCGTCTCATCCACTCTGCCCCCAAAGCCGGAGTCCCCAAAGCTGGGCTTCCCCAGGGAGCTCTGACAGAGCGAGGCCCTTGGGAGCTGTGCCACAGCTTTGCCTTGTCCCTCACCAGGGAGTGCAGTTTGCTGTGTTTTTTAAGTCCCCAGGAGATGCATCAGCCTGGGAACATTTCATCACTCCCATGGGAAATATTGCACACATGATAAAATTGAGGGAAATTCTTGCTAAATAAAAATTCTTGCTCCCCGGTCCTAAGCCCTCCTTACCTGCCTTTGTAGTAACTGCTTCCTCAATCCCACAACTGCTTTGCTTCGTAGCAACTCCTTTAGTCATTCCACCTAATTTTTAGTTCTTTATCAATGTTAGACTTTATTTTTTCCTCCAAAACACACTTTTATTCCTCCACTTTCTCCACTCTTCTTCCTCACACTTTCGGACTACCATTCTGTCTTCTCTCGACTTCTCCTCTTCCTTAGCCCTTCAAAGTCTGCTCCCTTTGTTTTGTTCCTTCTTTACAGCCTATTTTACATCTACATATTTTCAGTCACTCCCACACATTCCTCTGCTGGCCTGACCCATATCAGAATAAACAAACAAATCTTCCCACCTCAGTATTTACTCATATTTACATCCTGCAAAGTTGACAGTGCAGCAACATCCCTGATAGACATCAATCCTCTGCAGTTATTCCAGGGTTTATCCCAAATATTTAATATCCCCCTCCAACAACCACCATTCCTCTAAGATTAATTGTCAATAGGAATCAACACAGGAGGGTCAGAGCAGTTAATTCAAAGGCCTAAGAAATACACTGGGTCAATATACACGGGGATATATTTGTGCCATGAAGGATGGAAAAGGAGGAGCAGGAAGGAAGCCAGAGGAGATGCTTTCACTCTTCTGCAAGCAGCTTCACCTGGAAGGCTCAATGTCCAATGTAAATCTCACCACAAGCACTCCTGTTTTCTTCCAAGTGTTCATGTATTTTTTGCTCCCCCTTCTTCAAATGAATCAGCAGCACTCAGGGTAAAGGAAGGGAAAAAAATACAGGGCAATAGCTGAGCATTCAGTGTAGCAGATGGAGGGAACAATGATCCATCCCCCAAAACAGCTATCAGAAAACCAACATATTCCCTGGGTGATGATCCCAAAGGTCCTCCTCCTCCCTCTCCATCCTCCTGGCAGCTTCCCCATTCTGAACACCCAGGGCAATACACTCCACAAGTCCCTACACATATCCTCTCCCACTCAGCTGCAATATTGATGCCAGCAAAGGTCTGCTCGGTAAAAACTAGTCATGCATACACACAAACCCTTTATCACTCTTTCCCAGGTCTTGAAACAGGAGGAAATCCTCAGATCTACTGTAAATATCTTACAAAGTCTGCTTACAAACTGCCACTGCCCTCTGCTATACACTTTTAGACCAATACATCAATATAGCTTTAAACCAAGAATTTTTTGTCCATGTTATTCAGGGCTGAGTTCCCATTCCTGAATAAAGCCTCAAAAAACTGAAGAAAGGTGCATCACTAATGGACTTCTAAAGGCACAGGTTTTATTTCCCCACTTTTATCTCTGTTCTGGTGGTCTACTTATCTAGATATTTAACAGTCTCTAACACAGCAAAATTGCAATTTCTGTCCCTATAATTAATCCAAGGTGCTGCTGGACTAAGTAAAACAAAGGGACTAATTTAATTCTAGTTGAAATTCCTCCAAAATCAGTAATAGCATACTTAAAACATTATTGAACTTTTATTACTGCTTTTTTCTAGGTTTTTTTTCTTTTAACGCTACTGAAGGATTTCTTGACTAGCTTTTAAAGAGAAATATGTATAATAAACAAACCTTGGCTTTTTACTGCAGTAACTGTTTTCAGACAGCACAAGAATTTAATTTAATTGAAATTAGCTACAGAATACACCCATTCTGAACTAGCTGAGCCAGTGTAAAACCCAATTATAATACCCACACACCTTCACACAAGAGCTAACAGCTAAACCAGCCGTCCTGTCTTTCCACAGCTTCATTAATACACCTCCAAACTTTCCCTGTTTAACCATGTACTCTCCCTGCAGGCACAAGTGTATATTTTTCTAACTCTGAAGCAGCAGGAGGGACAACATGACAGGGCCAACGTGCTAAGGAACGTGTAGGAGGCAGCAATAACAAACTGACACGAAGAAACAAGGTTGTAGTTTGCACAAATGGAGCTCTGAGGAGGAGCTGGAGGGGCTCTCTCATCTAACACACCACCCCACCCACCACCAGACCTAGATACGCCTTGTATCCCTCTGGCATGACCAAGCCATCCCATGGAAAGGAGCCCAGGATCTGGGTTACCAGTTCTCCTCTGAAAAGGGCTTTTATTCTTCAGAAAGCACCAAGACCACCTCCTTTCCAGCTGGAAGGAATTATCCAGGATGAAACTAGGTTTTGTGTTGTCGTTACCCAGGAGTGTTTTCTTGCTAGTTATCTTGAATTTTGAAGCGGCGCAAAAACACTTCCTGGTGCCTGTGTGAGTGAACTAAATGATGGCATCACCTTTCTTCTAGCTCTCTGCCTTGAGGCCAGATTTCTGGAGTTCAGCAGACACCTCATCTGAGGCTTGGGAAGCTGAGCAGAGGCAGCAAACAAAGAGCAGCGAGGCTGCAAACATAACCAAGCAGGGACTTCGTTCAGAAAGATAACAGGTTAGATTTTGCTCTCCAAAAAACTCACAGGTGCACGCAGCAGACTGAAGCAGGTGATGTATTTTAGTTTGGTTTTCTATATCCAATCCAAACAGCAGGGGGAATTCCCATAGCTCATTAGTCCATGCCTGCTTTAGTCACATAAAACACATCATCCCTTTAAGAAATCTTCTGCCTGCCTTGTCAGTTGATGCTATAACTAGTTTTAATTTGTTTACTCCAAGTGAAAGTGTTAGCATTGGAGTTTTGGGGCTTTTCCCCCCCTTCCCCCTAAAGGAGGTGGTACATAATATCAATTTCAATACTAACACTAATTTCAGTAGAAATTCTGCTTTGCTAAAGCTGTGATTCTTCCCTAGTTCTGCTGGTAAGAAGATATCACTTTCTATATATTTCAAAGACTTTATGAGGAGTCCAAAAATACTTGAAGGTTGTTTGACCTCTCAGCATCTCAGTGTCTCCATTGGCAGTAGCACTGCACAACGAGCTCTGAACAGTGTTCTCCAATTTAGTGTCATCCAAAACTTTGCTTTGTGCTTCCCTTTCTGCTGTGCCTTGTGGTCTGAGATTCCCTTTCTTTGTGAGTTAGTTTTTCAGTGTATGCTCACATAGCACACAAAAAAAGATGACCAGCAGGAGCTCAGGATCAGGAACAGGTCCTGATCCTCATCTTGGCATTCACATCCTATACTTAGATCCAGTGTTGTACTGCCGTGGGGACCAGCAGGAATCCAGCTGCAGTGGCACAGATCACAGAGCTGAGGAGTTGGGTACATCAGCTCGGATAATCCAACTGTGGGTGCACCTGCAGTACAAACCTGTGAAGGCAGCAGCAACCTCCCAGTTCCCCTGTGTGAATCAAACCTCTCCTGTTGTGTTTAATCAGGGGAGAACAATGTAGACAAGGATGTTCTGACAGGAAAGTACCCTAAGCACCTTGGCTCTCACATCTGGCAAATGGCTCTCCCCCCGTGCAGAACTCAGGGCTTTACTTTACCCATTGATTTTTAAATAACATTTCCCATCCTGGAGGCACAGAACTGTTCCCTGTAAATTTTCCCACCCATGTCTTCCTGAACCAGTGGCACCACCAGGGCTGCAACCTTCCCCATCCATCCTAATTAGGCATTAACTTCAAAAAGCCTTTTTGCTACAAGTTACCTGCCAGCATCAAACAAAAAGACAAACACCAGCCTTGAGTCTTCAAAACTGTAATTACAGGGTCTCCTGAAGAGGAGGCTCTGCTTGCTCCTCTGGTTTTAACTCTAGGTATTTATAGCAGAGAAACAGCACTTCAGCAATGCTTAGAAGAGCCCTACAATGAGAAAATACAAGGCACTTGCACAAAGTACAGTTTTATCCATTTCAAGGTCCTGACTATCACAAGCACTCAAATTGTTTGTTTAGTGCTCTCCCACCTAAGTTTTCAGAAGATATACTCCCCTCCTGGGTTTTTTTTCTTTTAGCAAAGGTATAGACAGCACATGCAGACCTTGCAGCCCAATCTGTTGGCACCCATCAATTCATTTAATTGCACAATCTGGAATGAAGCAAGTGATTCAGGAAAGAACTGGTAGTATAAGGTTATAAGGCACTCCAGAGTACAGAACTCCATGTGCCATAGGAGTTCCTGATGCACTACCAATACACATCAGAAATGCAAAGAAGCAGCAGATGCCAAAACACAGTGAGGAGTCCCAGCCAAGCCTGTAGCACCCAAGGTACCTCAACCCACATAGGAAGTAACTCATGCACCTTACATTGTCTTATGAAAGCTCTGCTAATAAATAATTTCTCAAAAATAATGAAGTTGAAAAAAGTCATCCTCAGCACGCTCTGCAAATGGGATTTAGTTCACCCATGAGCTGCTGTGACAACAGCACAGTCCCACTCCTGCAGACACAGTTCAAACAAACAAAATAAGCCATAGAACTAACATTTAAAAATCTGAACTGGGAGATGCCTCCTAACACACCAGTTCTCACCCAGGAGCAGATCAAAGTGTGACTGTGGGGAACAAGCCCATAACTGACTACCCAGGAAACATTTACACATGTTCAGATCAGCATTTTGGTAAGGGAACATCTGAAGCTGGGAGATGGGAATAACCAGTTGAACACTTACTTCTGTGCTCCTTCGAGTCTTGATGGAGCAGAAGAGGGGAACACACAACTGTTTTCCATCCCATCCAGCCCAACAGCTCACTGGGGGTTTCTCACCAGCATGAGTGTTTTTCTGATGTATTTTTCTGTCTGATGTAATAACTCCTTTTTCTCTTTCCTCGAGTTTCTTGAACCTTGAGAGTGATGGAAGCACCAAGGACAGCGACGTTACCAATTCTCCTGTCACCAGGACAAAGCTAAACAAGTGTTTAACAAGAAAGCTCTTCATCTTCATTACATCAACATCCCCCCACCTCTTACTCACAGGAGCTCAAGCATTCACACAACACTGCCAAGTAGAGGGGCTGTTTTCTGAAAAACAGGGTTGAGGCTGCACAATATGCTGCAAACCCACACAGAGCACTGAGGTTTGTGCTTACAACTGAGAAGTAGCTCTGTTTTACAGACAAAAATTCAGCATTAAGAAACATCCAAATCAAACATATCCTTGCTTTAAATCTATTAGTTTTCCCTGTGCTAATGCATTTACCAAAGTTCCTTTAAGAAAATACATGAAGCAGAGGTTATAACACCTGATTTTAATTTCATCTGCTGCCTTAAAAAAAATAAACTGATGTCACATTAACTAAGCTATAAAAACACTGGAACCAGGCAATTTATCATTAAAGTGTTCAATAATAAGCTTTCCTCCATCTTTTTTCCTCTTCTCATTTTAAAGAAATTTTTGCTATTTTGAGGGTTTTTTTTGAAGTTGCATCTGTTTATTCTTCTGCTAAGTTGTTGAAATACTTTTCACAGAGAAAACAAAAGGAAAAAAATTATTTCACAACAAACAGAATATGAGCATTTAATGTTATAACGAAAGCCAAATCAACTGGTTTTATGATAAATCTTTAATCTATTGGAAGTGTTTTAGTACAAAAGCAGTACACTGAAGCAGGACAGCAACTCATGTCAAGACTGACAGTGCCAGTAGGACAACCATTTGTGTCCGACACAATGACTGTAACTTCTTGCTCCAAATAGGCAGGCTTGAAATAAATGGAATTGTAGGATATTGCAGGAGAACCACCGGCAATATCAGGTGGCAGCAGGTTAAGAGCACTTGCTGCTGAAGGCTCCTGTGTAACTACATTAAGGTGGATCATGCACAACCCAAAGCCTTTAAGTGGTGAAGAACAGGGTTCAAGGGCTCAGTGAACAGGGATGTTCTGCTGTGGGAAAGTGCCACCAGCACAGGAGGCACAGCTGATATTGTGCTACTGTCAACAAAGTTATTTCAACCTGCTGCTCACTCTTCAGAGGAAAAAGTATCCTCCCAATGGGAGCTCTAGTTCCCCACAGAGCTCTGACCACAGTGCAACTCTCTGCAGGATTAAGAAGTTATTCCTCACCTCTCCTCCCTTTTCCTGCAGTGCGCTTTAGGAACCAAGTGCTGCTTCAATCTTAACTTGATTCTCTCTGCAAATATACCCCAAGTGCCTCACCCTGAGCTGCCAGCCCTTCTTCCCTCAGGGGGTGTGTGCTGCCCAGCTGCTCTTAGGGGTTACAGACCTCACAATTTGGGTCCAAAAAGGCTGGCTCTTTGTAGATCTCCTTGTCACAAGGGGTTGGATGTTCATATTCCTGATAACTGGGCTGGGCAAAAAGCCTGAGTTTAAAATGCCTGTAGCCCTCAGACATCCAGAGACAGACTTAAAACCCCAAAATAGGTTGGGTTTGGGAGGGACTTTAAAGATTCTTATTCCACCTTCCTGCCATGGGCAGGGACACCTTCCACTAGCCCAGGTTCCTCCAAGCCCTGTCCAACCTGGCCTTGGACACTTCCAGGGATGGGGCAGCCACAGCTTCTCTGGGCAACCTGTGCCAGGGCCTCCCCACCCTCACAGGGTGCACATTTAACCTAAATTTTTTCTTTCTGCTTGAACAGTTTGGGTTTCAGTTTGACTTCTCCAGGTTTTGGAGAGTTCTTTCAAGTTACCACCTTCAATATAATAAATTGAATGGTATTAATATCATTCATCTGACTGTTCAGCAATTCACTACAACATTCTAGTCTTCAGTGAGAATAGTAACCAGTTTCACAGCTAAAGCCAAAATGTAAGGGGTCTGGGGGTTTTTGTGGTGTTTTTTGGGGGGGTTGTTTGTGGTTTTGGTTTCGTTGGGTTTTTGTTTGTTTTGGTTTTGTTGTTTGTTCCTTGTTGTTTAGGAACAAAACCATGAGTATCTGGGACTCAGGAAGTTAATTTTGCCTAAATAAAAAAAGGCAGTCACACCTCTTATGAGTGGGATGAACAAAGGGTCGGGTCACTGTATCAGTCCTTAGCTGTTGGCCAGGGAGATATTTGTTTGTTTTAAAGAACCTCAGAAGCACAACTGAGTTATTTACTGTGGTCCTGCAGCCAAGTCATCATGAGGGCTTTTAGTGCCAGGTTGAGCAGGATGTACAAAGAAAAATGCCCAGTGTGATCTAATCACCAAGAGTCTGGAAAAGATGATTTCCTTTTTCCCCCCCAGCTTGCACCAAACCAAAGCTGCTTTATTTTATTTGACCATTTTCAACAAACCAAATCAATAGCTCAGAGCAGAGACATCAATCAGTGCACAAAGCTTTTTCAATCATTGGGCTGAAGGAAGGGAAAAACTGCAGGGAAAAAAGCCTTCCCAAGATCAGAGCGAGTGTCGTGCCATGATGAGCACACAGTAAATGCAGTGTATAGAGGGTTAGTGCCCTTCACAACTCCGACACAACTTCCAGGACACCCCTAATTTCAAGCAGTGGGGGTGGCAGGAAAACCTGAATGACTCTTTGTGCAAGTCACTTCTGTGGGAACACTGTACCAAGCACATTGAAAATATTGATATGTACTACCCATGGTTATCCTCTTGAGCCAATCACCTCTTCCCAAACTTCCTCCCAGTCATTATTACAGGTCCAATGGTAGCCTTGTACTTGCTGGGAAAGTTACAGCTGCTGTCTTAAACTTTCAAGGCCCTTTGCATTGCTGAGGTGTTTAATCTCATTTTTTTAGCTTCACAGATCATTTGGTTTTTCCATCTTAGTGCTTGTTTGCTTTTTTTTAAATAAAATAATTTTATTTTTCAAGTGTTTTAAACTTCAAAAAAAGAAATTGTTGAAGCTGTTCTTATTCTGAATATTTTCTGACAGAATAATAGAAAGCTTTCCAAACAAGTATTACCAGCATATAAATTAAAAGAAACAAGAACTTCTTTTTACAGTTAGGAGAAACCTTGTTCCTCTGTAGGTGCCAACCTTGATGGATATGCAGTAAGTTGACTGTTTGCTGAGAACTTTTATTTTCTGGGAGAAAAAAGGCAGCTGCTCCACCTGAAATCTTGGTTGACACCATTTTGATGCCAAAAGAACAAGAACAATTCCACAGACATCAAGAATTTCAGTCTTTGGGCAAATCCTCCATTTGCCCAACACACATGGCCCCTCCCAGCAGGCAAAGGGTGATGATGTTAAAAATGGAGCAGAAATCTGCAATAACAGCCCATTTTTGTATAACAAACCTTTAGGATAACATACCTGCTAAACATCATTCTCTCTTACAAGTCCATCCTTCCCCACCTCAGACATTCCACATCCAGCTCCAGGAGAAAAAGATGGAGCAAAACCATGTTTGCTGTCGTCTTTGAAACTCCTTTTCCAACACTGACACTGAAACATCCAGGTCCATCTCCTTCAGTGTGGAAAGCCTGTCAATCCTCACACCAAAATGTGTCTTGCAAAGAGTTTTCCTCATCTCAGAAAACCCCAGGCTTCCCCTGGGATAAGCCACCTTACTTGTAGCACTTAACCTTGATTATCCCCTGTCCAGCAGCTCAGGGGAGAGGTGCTCACCCCTCAGTTTCCTTCCTCCAGCTACACAGACACTGATGCACAGCACAAACAGCAAGTCCTGTCTGTACAGAGCAGAGGAGCCACCCAAAATGAACTCATTCATCATTTTACGATCTCTACACGTTAACAGTCATATCCATCAATCATCCGTGCTGATCCATTCAGAAAATTCCTCTGCTAAGACACTGTCCTCCTTTTCAGACATGCTTAACTCTCTTCAACTCTGAAGATCAAGAGTAGTTCTACTCTGTGGTATTTTAGCTTGAACCCCCCATATGGGTCTGTATCTCAACCATGAAGTTGTTGCTAAGTAGAGCAAGCCCCATTTATGTTCTATTTATAAAAGTCTGGCTGGAAGTCAAGGCTTCCTGGAGCTCTGGCATTTGGATACAACCTATCTGTAAAAAGTTCTCCTCACATGTAATTTTAGCTCCTTGCGACTAGACTGAAGTCTTTGGCCCAGGATCATTAGACTCAGCAATTTGTTTCTTTTGTCATTCCAAAATCCTCTCAGCAGGGACTGTCTCATGGCTTATCCTCTGTTAGCACACACAGCCAGCTCTACGTTCACCAGGATGTTTAGTTCTGCTCTGCAGCCCTGGAAAGTCTTACTTTAATTCAACAAGGGAAGTCCAGCTACCAACACTTTCTGACTAACTCTCCCCATCGCTTCACAGACACCCGCCTATTTCAAGGTAAACTGCCTTGTTTCTTTTCACTTCCAGGTTATTTGCATGAGTTCGAAAATACAAAGTTTTGGCCATTATAAGTATCCGATATTGATGTATTTATAGGACTGGGCCACTTAATTTCAAGAGGTGGCTGGAAGATCCAAATTAAAACCTTATGACACTGTAACCCCCCCCCCCCGTAGGAACATTGAGCCTGTCCTTGATGTCTATGCATAAGCCTTGCATGAGTTTTTTGGCTTCTGCTGCTATGAATTTCTACAGTTCTGGCAGCACACAAAGTTGCTTTCTGCCAGCAATCCCCTCTGAATGGTCAATATTAGTGCCACAGACAGGGTTTATCCTGCAGAACACATCTTAAGGAGCTTTGTGCTGCTACTGCATTTAAATAAATTCCCCCCCTCACCTGTAACTAAACTGGAAACCATCCCAGTGCAGCCTGTTTGGCAGGTGGGACTCTCTAAAGCTTCTTCACAGGTCTGCACTTTCATCTCTTGATTTCTGGGGTTGCTACACTTCTGAAGAGGGAAGAGCTTTTATTGCCAGACACACTGAAGAAAAATTGATTTCTGTTTGTCATTGTCTCCTTTCTCAAGAACTTGAGAACCAGGTTATTACTTACCCTTGCCAACCATCCCACTTAGTGGATACACTGAGCTCCTGATTTTCCCATAAATGTGTTTTCCCTCATTACCAGCAGTTTAATTTGGCTATTTATTATACTACAAAAGGTGACCAAGGTGACATTCCCCTGTCCTCTCCTCCTACCCTTTCCGAACCACGTGGCATCACTTCAGCATCCTTACCACCCTGCCTATTCACTGGAGCTTGTCCATGCAACCCTTTAATTCCCACCCAAAACAAGGATTTGGCCTCAAAGCTTGGAATTAGCTGCTTTATTCTATAAATCAAACTGGCAGTGAGCAAACTTAAAGGCAGGGGCAGTGTGGCTGCATAATCTCGGTAGCAGAGCATACACAGTTGCTGGGAGTATCTCAAAGATGAAAAGAACTGTTTCAAGCACCACATCCCTTCAAAAATAAGCAACAAAAAAAAGGTAGCAGCAGTACCAGCTTGCCAGACCAAGCTGACTGTAAATCAAGCACATTCACAGACCCAGGTCACAACATTTGAGTTCATTAGTAAGGAAAGATTAAACAAACAGTGGCATTTGCTTTTTGTGGCAGCAGAGGCAAAAAACCAGCTCCTGAGGTTTTTTTGCTTTGGTACCGATCCCTGAAAAAAGGGATCTATTCATGTCCTGCTTTTCAAACTACACCAAGAAATGTATTTTGCCTTTTCTAAATCATATTTAAAAACCTGATTATCTTTGTTTTAACCACAGTACCACAAAGCCAAATAAATGTTCAAATAATGAACAAGAATTTACTTGGATAACCAGCAGACTACTCTGTATTACTCTCAAGCTCAGAATAAACTTCAAACTCAAAATTGCTATTTAAAAAAGTCATCACTGAATCACAGTACCAGCAAGCAGTTCATTTAAATGTAGTAATTCTGAGAGTTACTTCAGCTTTGATTACCAGGAGGGCAGAATTATGGAGAGAGGTGTCAGGATAGCAGCTTAAGGGCATCCAGTCTACAGCAACAAGAGAGTTCTCTAGGAAGTCTTGCCATTATCCCTAAGAAAACACATTTCAACCTCCCTGGAGTCTTGTTCATCCTCTTCACATCTGTCTTAGAAGTCCAAGTTTAGAAGCAGTGCCAGCGATAAATGAGATTTCCCCTATGCAAGTTCTGTTCCTCTCTGAAGAGTTATTTAAACCTAACAAAAAAAAAAAGAGGCTGATCCCCCTTTCAGCCCCAGCTTTCCAAATGTTTTAGAGATGCGAGGGGGGAAACAGAACAAGAGACAGATCAAAGATATTAAATTATAAAAGCTACCCTGAATCTTTGGTCCATACTAATTATGGCAAAAACCCACCATTAAAGGGAAATTTTCTATTTTATAACCATTTACAAAGCAATTCCATTAGGTCTCAGAAAGCTCTCAAAGGAAAAAAACCCAACATGAGAAGCCCAGAACACTTGAGTGAGAAAAACAAATTCAGCCACCTTATTTTTCTATTCCATTCAGAATTTCGTTACTTCCAGGAAGCGCCATGGGTTTATCAGGTTGCTCAGGCAAGGACTGGGTTACAAGAGGGATGTTCTCCACCAGTTCCCTGTGTCCCCCAGTTCCTGAGGAGAAAAGGGCTCCCAGTACAGGCATAAAGCAGAAAACAACACATGCCCAGGACACAAAACCTCTGTCTACTGCAAACTACGCTGAGACACCAGAAACTTTTCACACAGGCCATGGGACAGCTGCCAAATTAAACCTTCCACTGCTCTGTCAGCCTTGGAGAAGCTTGGCTTGATAATCCAAAGAGAATAGGAACAAAACAACACTATTTCAAAAGACAAAAGAGCTGCCAGACTAGTCAAGAAGTTGCCAGACTAGTCAAGTTACTAATGAGTTGCTATTAAATTTTGAAAATGGGTTGAAACCCAGCTGATTCATAAGAGTAATTCCTTCCAGTATAGTCTTGGAGAATTCTGTTAAACATGAACACCAGAAAATTTGAAATTGCTTGTTGGCACACACATATTGCTATATTTGAGGATACATCTCTTGGCATGCAAGGAAGGGAGTTTTCTTGCCCTTCATTCCCAGCCTTAAAACTGCAACTGCCTACATGGGAACTTGCCACCCTTCCTGGAAGTTGCCCTTTCAATAATCCCCTATCTAACAGAAGGGACCCACAGGTAATTAACTCAGACTTTGCACAGCCTGAAAGCTAGACAGGTTTGTCAAAATGATTTTTACTCCTCTGGTTTATTATCTTGTTGTGAAGATTTTTTTATGAGAAAAAAAGATTAAATCCCCACCCTGATGTGTGCATTTCATTAAGCTTCTAATCCTGAAAGAGTCACTAACACAACTCACCATTGAAAAGCATTAAATCATCGTTCAGTTGTATTGACCGAAATAATCTCCTAATTATTTCAGAATGGAGCAGAGCACCGGAGATGTGCTGTAAATCACACCTCAAAACACACAACCCAAAATGAATGGAAAGGCAACTTTGATTACTTTTGGAGTGTGTGGATATGGGAAGGCAGGAGACACCTCTACTGAGCAACTTACTGAGAGTAGATGGGATTTTTAAGGTCGCTGCTCACGCAGCCATTCAAGGAATCGTTTGGATGGGGATGTGCTTCCTGCTGCAGCTGATCAGCCACTGCCACCACGGTTCCAAGAGAACTGCAGCCAGCAAGTGAATGCCAGGCGCTGAATATTGAGTAAATTCAACCACCTTTGAAAGGAAACACCCAAAAAGCACAGCCAGCCTATAATAAAAATAAATTGCCTCCCACACAGCTGATAGTAGATCATACATCAGAAATGTTTTCAGTTCTGCCTCTGTTTTTGCTGGAAGACTGTTTAAAGAGCGTAATTTGAAGGTTGGTCATTATGACCTTGGCTATCTTTTCCAACCTTCATGATTCTAATAATTCTAAAGGCTGGATCTCATTTCTGACCCTCTTCTCCTTTATGTGGGCACAGAGCCCCAGGCAAACAAACACATCATTTTTCACTCCTTGTGTGTTAAGTGATGATTTCCACAGTTTTCCAAGGGCTTGTCCTGCCAGTATCATGCATTCACACACCTGCTGAAGACTCAAGAACAGGTAGCAGCTCTCACAACCAATGAAAGGAGAAATCCAGTAAGGAAAGCCGTGACTGATACAGCTTTGTATTCCATGTTAAATTTATTACAGTCTGTGTAACTGTAGGCATAAATCTTTCAGGAGTATCTTGCTTCTAAAGAATGGGTTCAAGTAAAATATTTGCAATTGAAACACCCAATAGACCAATAATAACTCACTGTCAACCTCTATAAACCCTTTTGAATAACTTGTATTCTCATTACTAGAAAGATCCTCAGAAAGAAAGGAAAAAAAACCACCAAGTCTGCTTAGAAGCAGGATGAAATCCCTCAAGTCAAAACACGAATTCAAAGGATAAGTTCTCTATTTTTGTTTTTCACTAACTCTCCATTTTCTCATGGCTAATAAGGCACAGAATCACCTTCCCAACTAAATAGACATGGCAGGATTCATGGTGAGCCACAGCCTTCAGGTAGATGCATCCAGATCTCTTGAGAACATTGACTTTAAATAAAAACCCAACCACTTTCTCTTTTAACAGACACTAAATGGATACAGTTGTAAAAGAGGAAACATACACAACAGAACTAGGAGGGACTTTTGAAAGAAGCCTCTTTCCTGCCACTGTTTCCCCACACACAAGGACTTCTCAGGTTTGCTTTTTTCAGAGGATCTCAGAATGGTGTGGATTGGAAGGCACCTTAAAGATCCTCCATTTCCAACCAACTGGGGTTACAGAAAATCCAACTTAACAAATTCCTGTGTTGCTGCCAATTCTGCACAGCCCCCACGTCTCTTGGAGATGTCCTTTCCGAGCCTCCAGCAAGTTCCCCAAAAACCCCACTCCTTAAACCACCCTTACCCTGGTCTCCCCCAGCCTGGAGCCTTCTCTGCCCCCTCCCTGTGCAAAGCATCACCTCCCTTTATCCTAAACTTTTCCTCTTGCTCAAAAAAAACCCACAGGCAGCCTCCCTCCCAGACCCCCCTGCAGCCCCACAAAACAAGGCGCTCAGAGAAGGCTTCAAATGCCCCAACTCCCACACAAGTTGGCAGAATTTGTTTGGGGTGTTGGAGGGATTTTACTTAAAGGATGGGAACTCTGATGATCAAAAGCATGTTAGTTTTAAGTATAGTTTTATCTTTACTGGTTCTCCGTGCTTCAGACCCTGCTGGACTTTGCTGCAGGCTACATTTTTTCTCTTTAATTAACCAAGCTGACCTGGAATAAGCCAGGCTTAGACTTAATTTCCTTGCACTCTTTCCTTTTGAAAAATTAAACACATGTAAGGGCAAATACTACTGGTTACCAGCCCATAAGCTCCATCAAAGGTAGGGAGGGCTCTACAGGATCAGGAATCCTCATGGCTTCAAGGCAGACTTGCCTAAACCTTTCCCGTAATGCAGGCCACCACAAAAGGCTAAACCAGCTTTTGTGCTGAAAGAGTAGGATTTCAGCAGAATGAAAGTTAGACTAATTAATTTTTCTACAATAGCAAAAGCACAAAACACCAAAGAGAAAACAGAAACTTTAAAAGTGTTAAGTATTTCTCTGCCAGCCTACCTTTAGATGTCCAGATGAGCCGTCCTCCAAAACCTCCAGCTCTCAGAATCCTCCCATACTGCAACACAATGAGCACAACTCCCTCTGGTCACTGGGAATTTATTCTTTCTATCATTACAAACACCTGGCTCCCCTGCTCTCACCTGGGTTCAATTGCCTCTGTCCTTCCCTCCCCTCCCTCTGTCATAGGTTTGAAAAGAGATTGCCACGGGTTCCTTGCCCCCGACCTGGGGAACTGGGACTTTGTTTTGTTTCTTCTGAAAGTTTTTCGATTGCCCCGTTTGCTGTTTATTCAGATTTTGTTAATAAAAAGCTTTTCCATTTCCACACCTGAAGAAATCTGAAGTTTCTTCATTTCTGAGTTTTAATATTGTTAAACTAAGACACATTTGTACCCTCCAAATTACTGCCCTCAGCCCTGCACAGCTGCTTCCCATATCCCACCTGGGCACTCCGTTAAACAGCACAAGCAAGAAAGCAAGATGAAGATTTTACTTTCCCCAGTGATCAGAGGAACTTGGAAAAAACTTAGAAATTAGAAAAAGTATGAGCAGCTTTTGTCTGTTGTATGATCTGATGTTTTTATAACCACCACTGACATTCTCTGCTCTGACTGGAAGCAATTGGTGGATTAAATGTAAACCACAAGACAGACGTACCACGAGACCTTCATCAAACTGCTTTGGTTGACTCAGACTTCTGACACTGGGAGGAAACATTCAAAATGCTCATGGGATAAAGGACACCCTGTGAAAGTGCTCTCCCAGTTGTGCCCTGGAACAACACCTCACCCTGAAACCCTCTGTACATAATTAACATCTCACCAGGCATGCTATTAATTTTTTACACTGTATTAATTGGCACATAAATAGATAATAGAGGCCAATAGTTCTGTCTACAAAGCTTTGCCCTCACTCACATCACAGCTTGTCCCTGCAATGCAGACAGACCTTTCAGAAGCTGGTAAGCCTGTGAGGTTTTTCCTCTCCTTTCCCTGCTCTGGACAAACCAGGTGTCTCCCAGTCCTCAGATGCCTCCCTGCTCAGCTTTGTGTCACTGTGGGGATTTCCTGACTGTGCTTCTAATTGTATTGTCAACAGACTGGACAAAAAATATCGTTTTTAAAAATGGAGTGATCACAGCCACCAGAATCCCCACACCTTGGAGTCTAAATTAATTCCATGAAGCCACCAGGATACCTGCAGACTCAGGGTCATTTCCCACTGCCAGGACCTGGAGTCTCCCCTTGCTGGGACAGGGTGTGATGGAGGTGCTGCAAACAGTTGCTTGTTCTGCACTAAAATTCTCCTGCTCTGACACCTGCCTGCAGACTGAGCAACTCCCCCCAGACAGAGAAGTTAGGTATTAATAGGTAGCTAAAAAGCTATTCACCATCCTTCATTTACCTGGCTAAGAGAGAAAATGGGAGCGATTAAAGTATCGTGTGGTGTGTGATTTATTCTCTTCACGCCAGTCACAAAAGCAGCACACCAATGCCAGTGGACACACTGCCACTGAGGTGATTGATTTTGCAGTGTGATGCTTTTATGAAGCAACTTTCCATATACCACACAGATATATTAAAAGAGAAGGTCAGTCAAAATATCCGGCCGTGTTCTCAAAGGCCTTTCTCACCTGGTTTTGGGGGGTTTCTTAGGCAGAAATTCAGCATTATTTTCTGGTTTGTCTATCAGCCAGCAAGAATGTCACCTTTTTCTTTGTCTCAATATCAAGCCTGGAGAAAAAAAAGGTTGTGTGGAGACCTCATAGCACCTTCCAGTGTGTGTGAAGGGGCCTACAGGGAAGACAGAGAGGGACAGTTCATCAGGAACTGTTCAGAATGAAAGAGGGGAAATTTAGGTTAGATATGCAGAATAAATTCTTCCCTGTGAGGGTGGGCAGGCCCTGGCACAGGTTGCCCAGAGAAGCTGTGGCTGCCCCATCCCTGGAAGTGTCCAAGACCAGGTTAGACAGGGCTTGGAGCAACCTGGGCTGGTGGAAGGGAGTGAAACTGGATGATCTTTAGGGTCCCTTCCAGCACAAACCATTCTGTCATTCTATGAATCTGTAAGAGTTGCAATTTGTACTCTTCTCACCTTTTGTTCTTCATGCTTAGCAAACCTGTAAATGAAAAGCCTAAAATCAAAACACGTTTACACACAACAGTTCACATCCCTGGAAGAAACGTTCTTAAGTAATTTCTCCGAATCAATATCAGGAATTAAGAAGACAAAGTGCAGCACTCTGTATTTTTCAATGCAGCAAGGTAAGAAGGGGCCATTACGTAGGGAGACCTTCCAAAAGATTTGTTTTAATTCTTTGTGCTTTCCAATTGTAGTCTCACAGCACAGAAAATGACAAATGAACCCAAATTCTGTCCAGCCAATGCACAGTTGCTGTAATTTAGCAGTAAAACCTCCTGGTGTCCTTTGCGACTCCATTGTATTAGTAAAAATGGTGCAGATGTTCCTCAGGGCCTTCTCTGGAGTGTTTTCTCTTGGACAAAATATGTATATTTTACAGATTGAGAAACACTTGCACAACAGAGGTTCCAGCAGCCCCACGTAGTTGTGCCACACAGAACCTCAGGAGTTCAACTATTTCATCCAAAGGCTCTTCAGAACCATTTCAAATGTATCTCCAGCAAAGCTTGTGGGAAACGTTCTGCTGAACTCAGTGCAACAGGATTTTACCTCGGTTTATTTTGAGCAAATATAGTTCTTACCTGAAAATTAATTATAGGGTGTTTGCTGTTAAGAGACTTGTCAGTTGTCATGGATAAGGAAGGCCTTATCTAATGCCTGCTTTCACCAGGAGAAAGACGTGCACTAAATTAAATGGGCTTTGACAGAGGCTCTAAATTAGCTCAGGCTTTTCTGTGAACCGTGAAAAGACAAGCACTTATAGACAAATAAATAGTGGAGCAGCTCTGGGTGGTTATCGGAGACAAAACTAGCAGGACAAGAGGGTGCAGATGCGTAGGAGGCTGTGTGTAAAATGTGAGTACGCACATCAGTTGCTGGTTTTGGTTGGTCATTGATGTAGAGGAAAGTCTCAGGGCGCTGGGTGAGAGTTAAAATCAGGGTTGTCCCCTTCCCTCTCCTCCCTGAGCCCCAGGGACCATCAGGGGTGTTGACTCAAGTCCCAAGACATTGACTTTGACCTAAGTGTAGATTTTAGTGGAGGTTAATGTTACAAAGCAGGGAGCTCTGACCTTCCTGTTACCTATTTATGCAACAGAAAGGTTGTAGTCACGCAAGGACACGGCATCCCAGGGCCACAGGAATTATGGATTGTACTCTGAACCAGCCCATTCTTCAAGTGACGAGAAGGTGCCCCTGAGTGATGTCCCTGATTTCGGGGAGGGCTGTGCTCTGAGCACGAAAACCTGGCAGTATTTATAAACCTCCTTGTGTTTTCCTGAAATAGCCTAATGGCCAGGACTGCATATATGAGATCATTTTAATAATCCCAGTCTCTGCCTCATTGCACGGGGAGCATTATTAAAAAGGTAATAAACCGCTACAAAGACGTGCGAGAGAAATAGAAATAATTTGATAAATAATGCAATTGCCCGGAATCATTTACATTTGCAGTCGAGTTGTGGCGTGAGGCAAAGTTGCTGTTAGGCTAAAAATTGCTCCAGATATTCCTGCCTAGGAACTATGGGAAAAGAGTGAACAAATGCACTGCTGAGACTGCAGTCAGGGCTGCCTGGTGCCTTTGCTTTCTTCTCTGCTTCCAACCCCCCCAGCCCAAGCAAGGCAGCGGAGGATGAACAATAGGCCATTCATCATGTCTGCTGAAATACACTGTTTTTCACAGGTACATTTAACCTAAATCCTCACTCAGAAGACGGATTATCTCTTAGAAGAACTCTGGCACCAGTGTCTCTTTTCAATAGCCACGTCAACCACTGCCACAAAGGCTGTACATGGAGGGATCAATGGTAGTTTTATCTCAAATTGCACTCAGTGTGTGTTTCTTCCAACTGACATTCATTTAAATGCTTGCTCTAAGACATCTTTTCTCCCTGTAATAGAAAAAGGATTGGACATCCTAAGCATTGTTTTGTGGAGGAAAAAATATTTAAAATATTCACTTGGCTAAGCATGAAATATTTCGGCTGCGTGTGTTTAATCAAGAGTGAAAGGAAGGGTAGTTATGCTCGTATGTCATAAATTAAAATGCTAAAATGATCAGATAAGAAACAAAATACCTTATTGCATTGCAGCAGCGCTAATGAAACCATTTGGGGTGGGGGGGGAAAGAGTAACTTTGTAATTATGAGCAGGAAACGCTGGCTCTAATCTGCAGTGCCGTGGTTGTGCCGTGTCCTGCGGGAGCAGAGCCGTCGTCGTCGCACGCACAGCCCGCCTCGTGCTCCGCATTTGTAGTCCATTCATATTCCTCATGTTTCCACCTGCTGAACAGAAAAATAGAGGGCAAGCTGAGAGGAATACATTGAGGGATACCTGCCGTGCCATCTGTCCGTGCAGATCTCCTGCCAGCGCCGGGTGCACCTGGGGAGCTGGGAGATAATTCCCAGCGAGAAGGGGAGCGCACGGACCTGCTCCTCGCCCTGCACAGGGTTTCACCAGGCACCCGAGAGGTGCAGGGGGCGTTCAACAACCCCTGGCTCTGCTGTGCTTTGGTTCCTGGAGCCACACAGATTTTCCTGTAGTTAAACAATGGAATAATACTCTAAAATTGATACTAAAAGTCAGTCCGGAGCAGGATGGCAGCAGGTCACAGGCGTGTGCTGGGAGATGGAAGTGGTGCAGCCACACACCCAAAGGTCAGATTTGCACAGAGCTGGGCTGCAGGTAGTTACTGATACCGAGTTTTATGATGTGCTCTGGGAGTTTGGCAGTTTTCAGTCATCGTTTATATTCCAAGTAAGGGCTTGATCTCATTTTCACAAAGTCGGTGATAAAACTCTTACTGATCTCGACAGGACATATTCTATCTCTAAATGCATATGTTACTGACTGAGGAATATTTATCTGCTCCTGGGAATCCTGCCCAGCAGTGGGGAATGCTGCAGCGGGCTACATGAATCAGATCTATCCCGCTCAGTTCAGGGTTGGAGGTAACACAGTTGCTGACGGGCGACTTGCAGATATGGCAAATGGAGCATGAGCTGAAAAATAAGCACTAATAGATCAGAGCAAAGTGATTATGCACTGCTATTTTTTGTTATACTGCTCCAGGTGTGCCTGACCTCTTCCATCCATCTCCAGCTGCTGCTGGAGACTCTGGGTGTGTTGGCATTGCTGTAGTGATCCAGGCAGAGGGATGTGCTGCTGGGGCCATGGTGGGTCCTTTCTGGGTGTCTTTCAACAGCAGAGCTCTGTGGGGCTGTAGCACACTCAGATATTTGCCATCTATAAAAATGAGTCTCCTCTGTGCACTTTTCAAGGTTCACACCAGCCAAATAGACAAATGTTTTAAATCCCTTCCCCTCCTGCAGAGCTGGCAGAGGGCAGGGCAGTTGTGGGCTTGCAGCATTATAGAATTCCAGAATGGTTTGGGTGGGAAGGGATCTTAAAGATCTTAAAGCTTAAAGTTTTCCCCCCCTGCCACGGACAGGGACACCTTCCACCAGCCCAGGTTGCTCCAACCTGGCCTTGGACACTCCCAGGGCTGGGGCAGCCACAGCTTCT
>JAWMRA010000050.1:2705926-2718327 GCA_035584735.1 Pseudotriccus pelzelni | reverse complement strand
GTTGGACGGGGCTTGGAGCAACCTGGGCTAGTGGAAGGTGTCCCTGCCCGTGGCATGGGGTGGAATGAGATGAGCTTTAAGGTCCCTTCCAACCCAGCCATTCTGGGATTCTCTGGTTGCATCCCTGCAGTCAAGAAGCCAAGGACATTTTTCCAGCCATGACAGCACCAGCCCTGCAAACAGGACTGGCCAAATATTGCTTGTTGCTAGCCAAGATCTGGCAGGGCAAGTGTTGAAGCAGCAAATAACCTACTTCCCATGCAAACAGAAAAACTGTTTTCTCATTTAGCACAGATTCAATATGCCTTTTTTCTGCTGCTGCTTTGTAGTAGAAAATCCGGTTTCATAAAAGTTCAAGTTTAATATCAGCTGCAGGCCTTCAGGAGCTATTAGCTGATAATTCTCTGAGCTTTTGCTGTAGAGTCCCTGAGCAACAGCACTGAAATTATCAAATCACAGCAATATGATGGAAACCCTTTGCTGCAGCAGTGAATTTCTCTCCAAATGGAGCTGGACACAGTTACTTACCTTTGGTATTCACACATGTATTAGAAATCCTATCAGATAAATAAAAGGCCTGAGTCTCTTTTTTAGGTTATTACAGCATAACCAACATCTGGAGGCCAACAGTCCTTCAAAATGTTAACATTTCTTTAAAAAAACTATCACACAAAACACCTAAAGTGCAACTATTTATATCATTTAGGCTGTGCATTGATTTTGAAGCTCCTTGTTGCCATTTGGGTGTTTGATGGGTAGGGAACCAACTCTGGGTACTGTGTGTAGAAAACTAGAGAAAAATTTCTTACTTACAATTAAAAACAGAAAAAGCACCAGAGTAGTGCTCTTTCTGGGAGCAGAGGCTGAGCTCCACAGGGCAAGGAAGTGCCCTGCTGTGAACTGTCTTGTTGGTCCCTCTTTTACTTTTCAGGACTGAAATTATGTAACAGTTTTTATCGAGATGTTTGCATAAAAATAAATCCTCAGGGAAAAAAAAAATAAATCAAGTGCCTATAATGAAAAATGAAGAAATTATTTAGTTGTTATAGTTCTCCATTGATCCAAAATTTTACAGACAGACAGACAGATTAAATTTGTGGAATTTTACTAAAACCAAGAGCATCAGTGACAAGTGGCTTAATTTTGTAGGATGAAAGCAGTTCTAAAAACGTTCAGTCTAAAAACTAATTGTTATTTCCAGCTAGCCAATTTTCAGGAATTTTCCAGGCTGAAATAATGAAGCACCAAGGCTATGTTTAGACAGAGAGGAGCAAAGGTGTAAGTTAAGCAAGGAAAGCAAACGCTCAGTGGTTTCTATTCATCCTCTGAGTTGTTAAAAATAAGTTTTCCCTTCTTAATTTTGAGATGTAATCCTTAGGAGGCTCTGAAAACTGTAAATCAAATTTCCAATATTATTTCTGCAGGCACCAGACAGACTCTCCTGGCTCTTGCAGAGTGTTTATTAGCAGTGGACCAGTTTGCTTGTTCGAGGAGCACGTGGAGAACTGACGGATTGTGTGCCACAAGGAGCGGAAAGGGGACTCTTGGGAGACTTGGAAGCCAGGCAAATATTGAAGTTGGGCTTCAGAAAGTCCTGAAACTGGAAGATGTAACTGTAAACCGTGTGATTAGAAAATAAAACAGGGGGTTATTTGCAAAGGCCACTTGCGAAAGCAAGGCATGCTCTGAGGGCGTTTCCCAGCATGATCCTGTCTGACACTGGGCAAAGCTGAATATCCTGGGCCAGGTGAATGCCAGAACGGTGCCACAGCACTTTCCACATCTGCAGATCCATTTTATTCTCCCTGTGGCCACTCACAAGAAGTTCTCAGCAGAGTAAGTGCTGCTTTGCCCTGATTGTTCAGATTATTTGGGGTTACGATTATTGGTTCCCTGTTACTATTTGTGCACATTTCCTTGTGCTTCCTGAATAGGTTTTGCTCACTGATGCAATGCCAAGGTTTATAAACCCCCTCACTAGGTCCTGTACTGAGGGATTCCATCACGCTGAAAATCCTGCATTTTCAACATGGAAGAGACTGTGTGTTAAACATCCTGCTCAGAGTGCTGCAGTTTTCTGAAATATACCTTATCCTGAAACACTCAGCTTTTCAGCAGCATCAATAAATACAGATGTTTGTGATACATATGGGTTTGTTTTGTTTGGGTTCTTTAAAGGGAGGAGGGAAGCTTCTGGAGCTGAAGGAAGGAGGAGCTGTGGAAAGAAAAGCAAATACTGAATCCTGTTTCTCTTCTGCCAACGCTCTCCTTTGGGTGCCCTTTTGCCAGGACAGCACTGGGAGCAGAACCTGACAGCTCCCCCAGCCCTCGAGCAGGGAGGGTTTGCCAAACCAGCCACTGCTGGACCATCATCCCTCTGGGATGGCTGGTTGTGGATTGAGTGAGTTAAGGCTGTTTGAGCCCCATAATCACAGAATCACAGAATGGGTTGGGAGGGATCTTAAAGACCATCTTGTGCCAACCCCCTGCCATGGGCAGGGACACCTTCCACTAGACCAAATTGCTCAGAGCCCCGTCCAACCTGGCCCTGAAGGATGTCAAGATTTATGTTTTATGATGGATAGCACTTCATTCAGAATAAAACCAAACTTCACAAGGTTAACTCATTAAAACAAAGTGTAAAAACACCCAGTCCTGGGGTCACAAGCTGGGAGTGAGGAGCTTTGTCTGCTTTTTCCAGAGCTGCTCGTCAGCCCTTGATGTCCTGCCTGAGATGGCAGCAACCCTGCATGAGCACATCTCCAACTTCAAACCAGGTAAAGTAATCTTTAAATTAGTATGAAGAGGCCAACAAATCCCTCCTGAGCAAGTTTGAAATAGATAAGCTTGACGTGGAGAGGAGGAAGATCTTTGCTGGGTCTAATTTCCCCTCTTTTTTCACACACCTACCCAGACACACCATGTTCAAATTTGAACTATGACTCTGGCCTGCTGCTTCTCCCCCTTCCTTAAACTAACCCTGTATCTGGACTGGATATCTGGATATATATATGTATATACACATATACTGTGTATTATGGAGCATATGGAGGGTGGGTATTAGGAAGAAGTTTTTTCCAGAGAGAGTGCTCAGCCATTGGAATGGGCTTCCCAGGGAAGGGGTGGATTCACCATCCCTGAAGGTGTTTAAGATGAGACTGGATGTGGCATCAGTGCCATGGGCTGGGAACCACGGCGGGGTTGGATCAAGGGTTGGACTTGATGATCTCAGAGGTCTTTTCCAACCTGGTTGATTCCATGATTCTATGATGTAGCCTATGAGGAGCGCCTGAGGGAGCGGGGGGGGGCTCAGCCTGGAGAAAAGGAGGCTTGGGAGGACCTTCTGGCTCTCTACAACACCCTGAAGGTTGTAGCCAGGTGGGAGTCGGGCTCTGCTCTCAAGTAACAAGCAATATGACAAGAGGAAACTGCCTCAAGTTGCATCAGGGGAGGTTTGAGTTGGAGGATATTATGGAGGATATTAGGAAAAATTTCTTCAGTGAAAAAGTGGTCAGACATTGGAACAAGCTGCCCTGGGAAGTGGTGGAGTCACCATCCCTGCAACTATTCAAAAAATGAGTAGATGTGGCAACTTAGGGTATGGTTTAGTGGACATGGTGGTACTCAGTCAGGGGCTGGATGTGATGGCCTTGGAGGTCTTTTCCAATCTTAATGACTTCATGGTCTCCATAACTCTCCACAGAGAGAAACAGAACCAGTTCCTACCATTTGAGATACATGCATTTATTTTGGAATGTATATATTATGTGGATGTAGATATGACTGATAACAACAACAAAACCAGAAAAAAATCAAGCTTAGTCATAAATTATAGCAACAGTGCCGCCAACCACCAGCACTTCGAAGTCACGAGCCAGCCCTCACAAAAACAGGAGGTATTATTGTTCAGGAAAATAATACATGTAGGGTTATTTATCTTCTGCTTTTCTGAGTCTTTAAAACGAATTTAAATCATATTTTTCAAGCCTTTGTTCTTAACCACGAAGTAGAAACTTAACTTCTAGGGGGGTGGAAGAAAGCTGAATTTCTCACCCTGGCAGAACTCCAGGAACCAGGACTTGAAGGGAAAAAGCCCAAACAAATATAACGTGCGAACCGTATTAAAACTGTGAGAGTTGGCAACACTTTGTCATAATAGAGCATTTTTGAGCCAAAACAACTGTGTGTGACAGGGATAAGCTTGGCCACCATCACATTCCACTTCTCACATTAACTCTTTGCTGAAACCCCAGCCCCTGCCTTTGAACAGCTCTTTGCAGATGGGCTTTTCCAAAGGAGAAGCTGCCGGAGTGCTCAGGGTCAAAGTCTGCCCTTGAGCGGTGTCTGCAGAGCCGTATTTACAGATTGTACTAACGAGATATCAAAGCCCCAACACCACAGATAGCTGAAAGTAATATGAAAAGAGTCTCTTGCTGAAAGAAAACTAATGTAGAAGGGCAGAGGGAAAAATTCATTAGCTGGTAGTGAAAAGAATAATGGGGCTTTAGAGCTGATTCTTTAGGTTTCTTCCGACACCAGCCGCTTCTGTAAATGGAAGTTGCAATATTTAGGAAGGGGTAATTCCGCTGGGAAATGTTTCCCTGTTTTCAAACCTGCACATCAGTAGCTGCACGAGGCTGCCTCCAGGTGTATTCCCTGCCTGCTTCCATCAGGATATGGGATTTGATCTCACCAGAGTCCCTGGAGGGTAATTAAAATTCTGAATCCCTGCTCCTGCCTCGGCTGGCTAAACGCAGGTTGTGCGTGTGCAGTGAGGAACACGCTCCTCGAGAAGGACTCGGAAATGATCGAAGGGAATATGCCCACAGTGTGTGGTTTTATTTACTCACACCCCTCTTGGCAGCTGGGGAGACATCCCCGACCAGCAGAAGGCAAACAGAGCCACTGTCCTTCCCCACAACCACTTTTTCTTTCTCCATTTCTGCTCCTGTGCATCTGCCCCAAAACTAGGACTGTGTGCCTGGTGCCCCTGAGTGCTGCCAGCTCAGGGGCTTTGGGCATTTTATTTGGAGTCTCTGTTCTTAGAGGTGACAGCAAAGCCCTTCTTTCCCTCAGAAAGTTTCTATCCTGACAGCATCCAAATGATAGAGAATTTTCAATGAGCTGAAGCTCAAAACAGGGAGCAAATAAAAGCTTGAAAATATGGTGTAAAAATTAACTTTTTTATAAGTCACTTGGGTTGTCTGGGTTTTATAACTTCTAAAGGGTGTGAGGTTGATAATTCTGTATCATGGGATTTTTTTTGCAGAGATGGAAGAACTGGCAAGTAAAAAACCTCATAGCAGCCTCCACAAAGCACCAACTAAGGTTTTCTTTGCTCTTTAAAAATAAGCTAATGCAGTGAAACAAAGGCAAAAAAAGACCCTATTTGGTCAAATAATTCCCTTGGCTGCAACAAAATTGTTTGTTTTTTTTTAAAGAAAATCCAATGCTGTAAATAACTGGAGTAATTTATCAGGAGATTAAAGAAAATAAGCTCACTTTCTCTGCTGAAAGAAAATGAGCTAAAATATCATTGACAGATGGCAATCTGAGGCTGGAATAGTTTATTACAGGCTGATGACACCATTTTCTCTCTCATATTTACAAGTGTATCAGGTACCTTTTACACAGCTGAATGGGAAGAACCTGTTTTGTTGAAGGCTGAGGTTTGGCTCGTTCTCCCTCGTCTCAGGCAAGAGAAAAATACTCCCTGTAATGTCACAATAAATCTGGTCTTCATGAAAATGAGCCCGAGAGCCCCAGCCAGGCCAGGCACAGCTTCTCCCAAGGAAATTTAATCTTCCTGCACATCTCTCTCTGCTGGTGTCTGTCCTCCAGCAAAGCCCTGCAGCCCCTTCCCCGTTCTGCTGCCCCGTTCAGTGTTGAAGTCTCTTGTGAGAGACAAATAAACTGCTTTTTAATAGGGAAAGAGCAGCAGCTGGAGCAGGGATGTGGACACAGCAGAGAACCCGGATGACCCCTGGCACTACTGTGCCTACAGAAGTTTTCTTTAGAAAGAAAATTTCTTTCACTCTTTCTACTCATTTGAGCTCTGGAGATATTATAGCTGTATTATAGAAAGAAGAGTGATGGGAATAAAAGAGAGAAAAGCTTGTTTTCAGCTGTTTCTTAAGCAAACAAATTCCTGTGATCCCTTTGTCCAACACTGAGTCCTTCCCTACATCCAATCATTCAACACCTTGGACCATTTCACCTAATGTGACAAGCTTCCAAGATATTGCTTCCTAAATCATACATTAAAATAGGAACTCAGGGTTAGGAAATGCATCCCACCAGCAGCTCTGCTGAGGCTGAAGCATCTTGAGTTCAATTCCTATCAGGAACCAAGAAATCCAAACCAGGAGTGTCTGAGCCTGTCCCTTCTGAGCCAGCAAAGCTGGCAGGAGGTCAGGCTGCCTTCATTCCCCTGCTCATAAATGCAATTGTCCACACAGAGATTGGAGACTGAAGGGACATGAAACACCTGTGTGAGTGGTTAGGCACCAAGGAAAGCTCATTTTGCTTTTCAACTTCAAAAACAAAGAAATATTTTCAAGTATTAATAATAATTCAGGTGGTAAATTAATCAGGTTGTGAACAAGTAACAGGTCCCTGCACACATTAGCTCTGTGTCTTGTTGTGCCAGTATCACAGTCATATAATCCCAGACTGGTTGGGGTTGGAAAAGACATTAAAGATCATCTCATTCCACCCCCTGCCATGGGCAGGGACACCTTCCATAGCCCAGCTTGCTCCAAGCCCCGTCCAACCTGGCCTTGGACACTTCCAGGGATCCAGGGGCAGCCACAGCTTCTCTGGGCAACCTGTGCCAGGGCCTGCCCACCCTCACAGGGACGAATCCCTTCCTAATTTCTAATCTAAATTAAACCCTCATGAAGTAAATCTGCCCTCATGAAGTAATTCAACACTAATTCCATAGGAGTTCCTGCAGACAATTTAAACTACTTTGCTGGAAGGGATGTGGCTAAACTAGAAAGCACAGCTTTACACCCAACCAGGGAAGCCTCTATTAAATCAGGGGAAAACTCCTGGCTCTGTGGGTTTTTCAGCATCCTCACACACAGCCATCCTTGGGGTGTCTCACACCCCCAGCTGTACCAGGTGATGTTATGCAGAAGATGATCCCAGAAGGAGATAATAGTGAGCAATTGAGGGCAAAAATAGGGTGATATATATGAAAAAAAAAAAAAAAAAAAAAGAGTTGCAGCTCTTAACTGACCAGACAGAAAAGGCTGGGAGGAAAGAGGGCAAGTCATTAAATCCAGATCTTGGCTGATAGAAGAAGAGATATCTGTATCTTCTCTTGCAGGATTTTTGAGGAAGGAAATAAGTTAGTAAAACACATTTTCAGCACCGCTGCTGTGCACCATTATTGCAATTATTTAGCAAAGAGATGCTTGAGCCTAAACAAATACTGTTCTGGCTTGGATAATGGTTCTTTTAATTTGTGTAGGTTCGATGGCGCATTAAGGGCTGTGGGCACAATTATTTTCAAAGAATAGATTCTCTTTCATGAGACCATGTACGGGATTTCTTTTGCTTTTTTCCCAAGGATAATAGAAAATAGCAGAAGCTTGACATCATAATAGAGTTCAAGTGCCTTGGCTGTATATCTACTCTCAAAGAATTATAAAAAAGCTGAGGGTAATGTACTTTTCTGAGTGCGTGGCACAGGCAGGCCCGCTTGTGGCTTTGGTAAATTAGCAGACTGTTGCCTCTTGTCCATCAATCCAGGCAGCTTTTGGGATGATATAATGCTGCTGATTCCAATCTGATCAGCTGCTACTGCCTAATTATACAAGCAAAACAAATCCAGACTGTTTAAGGTGGAAGGGGGAGGTGGGAGGGGGAACTGCCATAAAACACCGAGGGAGAACTGTCTCCTCTTTTCAAACATGTGGTAAAACCAAAGAGTTGTTTTCCCTTTAAACAGGAATACTGTGGCCATGATTCCACAGCCCTATTTACTTTTCTTTTCATAATGTGCCAGTCTGCATGCAATAAAGCTGTCAGGCACAGCTTGAGAGCAATAAATATGGGGAGAACTGTTATTTAACGGGCCAAGAATCATCTGTACTGTGTCACAGTGTATTCAGAGGGGTGCTCGAGCAAAAAGTCATTTTGCAAAATGACAATTTGTGTTGCATCTATTTTCATCTCTCCTCCCATTCCCATTCCCTTGATTTTCTCACCAGGAATAGGGAGATTTCTCTGTCCCTGCCCTGCTGCTGGGAGCGGCTGCTAAAGAAGCAGGAGCTGAGGCTGCCCAGTGCATCCACACAGGGGGAAGAGAAGGAAAGGGCAAGGAGTTGGAGGGCTGTGAAGAAAATAGGATGGGAAAGTTACTCTGTTTTACCAGTCTCAGAGCAGATATGCAAACCTGAAGATCACATATATTTGGAGATAAAGGGAGTGAAAGACAAAACCCTGAAGATGCATCTGCTTCAGTTCCATCTCACAGAAAGTGTTGACACAGTGATCCCAGTCTGAAAAAATAGAGAGAGCCTGAAATCTGGGACTTCTGTCCCACTACCATGGCCTGGACACTCAAGCACTTGCTGGTTCTTCAAGACAAATCCCAGAGTGGATACTCTAGGAAATACATGCTAATGCAGTCCCAGATATAAAAACCTCATCAAGGCCACCAAAAACATCACCTTAATATATGATTCTTATTTTAAACAGCTACTCTGAAAACATCTCCCTTATCCAAGATGTTCATCTCACAATTCAGAGACAAAACTTTGCAAACCTTTCTGATGTAATGGCTTGTCCTCAGAAACCAGAACTCCACGTGGAAATGCTGCACACCAAGATTTGCAGCGAAGACTCCAGGAGGCACCAGTGACCCAACAAAGGTCACCCTGAGCCAAAGCAACCCAAGGAAGAGGAATGGTGACCAGAAGGATGTACAAAAGAAACGAACCAAGGGATTTTCTAGCCATGTGAATGTGGTTTGTTGGAAGGAATAGGAATAAAATAATTTCAGGGCTTCGATCTTCTGCTGTGCTCCCGCTACCCTCGAGTGATTTGCTCTTTTGAGCATCTACAGAAGGTTAAAACACAGTGTAGCATCTGGCCAACCCCCTTCCAGGAGAAGAAAGGGATTCCTGAAAAATCCCGTTCAACAATATTAGGTTTAATAATGATATATGGGGGGAAACAACCAGACAGTGCATAGATCTGAAACCAGCCACCAGCACAGCTTGGTTCAGGAATCATATTTATTTATGTACTGCGATTATCCAGTGGTAGAATGACTGGATGGATCATGTTCTATCTGCAGTCACAGACAGCCAAATGGGCTGCAGCTACATGACATTTGATTCAGGACTTTTACAGCTACTTGGCAGGACTGTTTTGTTCTGGGAGCATCAGCAGCCCTATAAATAAGTTATTGATTTTAATTTGTGGGCAGAATATTGTTTAATCTCTGCAAATCGCCTCCTGTTCCGCTGTATAAAGTCAGCAGAAGGAAATAAAAGTATTGAATATCTGCTAAATTGCACTGGGTTAAAAATCTGCCATCGGTGACATTTTACCCTTCAAAACCAACATTCTCCTAAATTGAGTTTCTTCTGATGGTGACAGACACCCCCTCACAGAGTGGCCCAGAAAGGCTGTGGGATTTCAGTGATACATAATAAACCAAATAGTTTTGCCTTAACTGTGGCTCATTTTGGGACATTTTTCGGGGTGTGGGGCAACAGACAGGCTCACCATCACTGTGGGTGGTCCCTGGAGTGGGAGAGGGTTTTTTTGGAGGACAGGAGTTCTCTCTCCCTCCCTTGCTGGTCTTTTTTTTGCTCCCCCGATGCTACACAGTAAATTACTAAAACACCATGTCTCAGGTGACCAATTATCTACCAGCCCCAGAGCATTGCAGTCCAGAAAATACAAATTCACCTCGATGCAAACACAGAATTTTAACTCAGCCATGCTCACATCTGATCCTGCTTCTCATTCGCAGTTTTGCCATAAACAGCTGGGGTTCTGAAATCTTTGCCTTGGGGAAGCTGCAGTGGCTTGTCGTGGAGCTGTGTTGCTGAGGTGCCTGCAGGATCACCATCCCCAGGGGGGTACAGCACTGCCCCCCACCACCATCACCGACTCAGCCACCACCAAGGTTCACCATGGCCAGTTACCTCATAAGAATCACAGAATCATAGGGTGGTTTGGGTTGGAAGTGACCTTAAAGATCAGCTATTTCCAAGCCCTCGCCATGGGCAGGGACACCTTCCACTACACCAAGTTGCTCAGAGCTCCATCCAACTACTTCGTGGGATTAAAAATCACATAAACCAGGCACTGAGCCCACCCTGTGTGGGGTTAAAACACTCAGCCAGTTCATTCTAGCCAGTGCTTAAAAGTCTTTTTAGTGGGAAACTGGAGTAGGAAACTCGCTTGGAGCTGGGCTTTTGGTCTACACATTGACACTGTATAGAGGGAGTAGAATGAATGTATCGCTTTTACTTTATGCATTTATTTATTATCGCATTTTACCTGTAGTCAAGATAGAATCGCATACTGATACCTGGAAAATCCCACTGAATATTCCCCAGCTTGCTTTTGCCAGCTATGGGATTAACTATTATAACACCACATTTTCAAGTAATCTTGGAATTCAGGAAAGTCCTGTTGAGAAAAGAGTTTTCAAATTAACCTTTGAAATTACGGCCGCTCACGGCCTTTCCCCAACTTGACTCCTGGAGCAAAGCCTGTCTCCCTTGAAACCCTATTAAAAATGCCAGCCAAATAAACCCATTACAGCTCTAACAGCTCAAATTAATGTCAACATGTCAGGACATATGTCTAATTTCTGTTTGGAGACTTGAAGACTGGAATCCTCATTATGGACCCCATCAACTGTTTCCAAACAGCCTTCAGGTCTAGAGAGATTCATTTTAAATGAGGAACATCAAGGCAAACCTCACAAAACTGTTCAGATGGTGCATTAATTCCAGTCACTTTGCTACATCTATGATTATCATCACTGCGGATTCAATCAGTTACTCAAACTTGTTGCTGGGGCATTTCCTAGGCCTTTCCACACGTCTTTTTTCTCCACAGCAAGGGAAAACATTCCCTGTGACCTGCAAGTGGGATTAGATGGGGATGAGGGTCTCAGCTAAGGGAAGCAGGGCACCTGCTCTGCTCCCCCTCTGACATGCAAGAGCTGTGGGAAATCTGTGCCCATCTCCTGATCCGGCCCACTCAGCACAATGAGAAGCACCGAAATGAAACTCAAAATGGAATTGAAAGTATTAAACCCCTCAAACCGTTTGTATTTTAGTGCAAAACTCAACACTAATCCATAGGCACGTTGACTCTGGCACATGGAAAAGGAAGGTTGCTCTTGTGTTCCAGCAGTACTGAGAAACTCCAGCTGGCATTGAAACCCCCTGCACTGGATGATGTATAAAAAGGCAAAGCAGCAGACAGGCCTTTTCACAGATTTCCTGCCACTTAGCTCCGGGTGACACAAAGGGATGGAACAAACAGGAAGGGAGATGGATGGGAGTGATGTGAGATCACAGAGATATGCATAACCGAAGCATATGCACGACCTGATTCTTAGACAGCGTGCTTATAATCACTGCTTAATCTTCCCTCTTCTGTCTGTTCTGAATTTTATAAGTATTTTTAGCTAATTTTTCCCTCTTGACATGCAACTTCCAAAACAGAAAAGAAAAAAAACCCTCACTTGTCCTCTGATCCCATTGTCTCTCACTGCTTTCAGGAGAATCCTTGTTTTTTCCAAGTTTATACACATTTGACGCTTCTGAACATGGGCTTGAAAATTTCCTGCAGCTGAGCCTCTGTGTTCTCAAACAAAATAGTGCTGCTCAGTTTCTGTCAATAAAAGAAAAAATAAATCAAAAATGACCTTTTGACACAACTGAAATGTGAGGACGGACTCCACTGTGTGCAAAACTTCCGGGACTCTGTCAAAACTAATATTTGTTGTTCTCAGCAACATTTCAGTTATTCAAGGAAAACCTGAAAAATGCTGATGGGTGCAAAAATGAAACTTGGCTGAAACTTCTCACAGTGAAGAAATGCTTCTGTGCAAATTCTGGAATGAAAACTATCAAGACCCCTCCTGAACTCACACTAGATGGAGGAATAATATACTATATGTTAGGAAAAAAGGGAATATCTAAAGCCTTCATCTAGCCCATTAATCATGCTGGAAAGCTGCTTAGTTATGGATATGGAGTTTGCTTGGGAGCAGAATAGCAGATCACAGAATCATGGAATGGTTTGGGTTGGAAGGGACCTTAAAGATGATCTCGTTCCCCCCCCTGCCATGGGCAGGGACACCTTCCACCAGCCCAGGTTGCTCCAAGCCCCGTCCAACCTGGCCTTGGACACTT
>JAWMRA010000050.1:2665243-2694400 GCA_035584735.1 Pseudotriccus pelzelni | reverse complement strand
GAGAAGCTGTGGCTGCCCCATCCCTGGAAGTGTCCAAGGCCAGGTTGGACAGGGCTTGGAGCAACCTGGAATAGTGGAAGCTGTCCCTGCCCATGGGAGGGGGTGGAACAAGATCATCTTTAAGGTCCCTTCCAACCTAAAGCATTCCATGATTTTATGATACTGGATTCACCAATGATCTACTGAGGAGACTTAAATAAATTTGATAAGCTATCAGATGATAGATAAATTCAGTCTTGAAGTTCAGCTGCGCTTCACTCATGCTACAAACAATCTACCTGCGTGGATCTACTCCGTGCTGCCACAAGTGACGTGAAATGAAATTGCCTTTATGTAAAGGATGACAATTTGAATATCTTATACGTGGGAGATGTGCATACCAGCAAGATATAGGCCCCTAGAAGTGCAAAATACTGTCACTATAAATCTTGATTTGATTTGTAACTGTTGGGCTGGAAACTTATTCTAAATTAGAGCTCTTGGGGGAAGGGGTTGCTTGTTTGGTTTTAATTTTCTGCAGTCGTTCAACCTTTGCAACTTCAGAAAAAAATCATAGATATCTGAAATATTTCATAAGAGCTGCGTATGCCCCCTGTATGCAAACTGGGTAGCAAACAGTTGTATAATTAACTGTGCCCTTGTAAATAACTCACGAAAATGAAGTTAAATACATGTAGCTGCCAACAACTGCATAACCAGGAACCAAACAATGTGATCGCTCATTTAGAAAAGAACCATAAATGTCAGCTGTGGAAAAGTAAGTCACTTCTGTGGGCACAGGAAAGGATATTGGAATAAAGCAGTGCTGAACTTCATAACACTGCAAAACTGAAATGGGAAGTCCCAGTGTGAAGGTGGGAGTAGAGTCAACAGCCATGAGCTGAGCTGAGCTCCCAGTCCTTCCAGCATTCCCAGAGCTCTCCCTGCTCCACAGGGGCTTGGTTCTACAGAGGAATCAAACCATTAATTCCCAGTTTAAACCAAACAAGAGAACATGCAGAACTTCAGTGAGGACCCTGCACAACAGACCTCCCCTGTGTGATTAATGAAGTAATGAGGAAGATGAATGCATGCAGGCTCGCTCTGAGTGAGGCAGCACCATCTCAGAGAAAGCTTTTGGTGAGAGGAAATGCTCAGCTTTAAGAGCCCTCTGGATCCAAAGCAGAGGCAAAAGTTCCATTCAGTTCTTCCCTCTGTCTTCACCACTTTAAAACTGCTGAAAATGGCTGAGCGGGAAGACTTCACACCCTGGAGACTCCGTAATTTGCTTGATGAATGCTTTAAAAAGAGATGGGCTGGAAAAGAAGATCAGTGAATTTAAGCAAAAGATAGGAGTCACATCACTTCTGGTATCAAGAGGCAAGGCAGATGATTCCAGATGATTCACAGATGAGAAAGGAGCTCAGCTGTAAAGGTGGGAAGCTGGAATAAGAATGAGCCAACGTTTCACGAGGAACACGTAGAAAGAACACTACCTGTCTCAGGAGAACAAGAAAGAATTCCAGTACTGGTTATTAGATAGCCAATTACATCAGGTATTTTCAAGGCAAGGGGAAGAAGTTAAGAGGAATAATCTTACTCAAGGCAGGGTGATGAAGACCACTCCATTTGGTGCCCTTGGATCCAGAGACTGACACAGAATTTGTGGTTCCTTGTTTTTCTTCTTGTACTGAAGTTCAGTTCTTGCAGTTCTCAGTCCCTCCCCTCTCTTCCATCTGGAAATTTCTAAATTCTGTACACTGGCTCGTGGGATAAAGAAATCTTTACCACCCAGAGTTCACACTGTTTTACTGTGAGGAAGACAGGCTCCAGCAGTCACCCATGGAAGCAATCTTTGCAACTCCTGTTTTGGAATTACTGCTGAACCCTTATTTTCCCCCCCTTTAGTTCTGTTTTTAATCAAGCCTGAAATTTTCTTCCTTTAAAAAAAGCCTTTAAAATCTTCTCATTTTCTCTGGATAATACATCTCTGAACTACATTGTTATACTCTAAGAAAAGGACTATTTTCTGTCACTTGGAAACCCACGCCTCATTTTGAACTGAAATAAACCCACTAATAAAATTAATCAGAAGCACTATTCCTCTACAGAGAGCCAGGGAAAATATGATGGGTTATAAACTGAACCACAGGTTTCCAATAATATAACACAGTCAATACCAAGGAATAAGACCTGCACTAGGTGGGACACAGCAGATCTCAGCAGAAGGTTGGGAAACCACTGCAGGAAAAACAGCACAGACAAGGAGAAAAAAAATTTAAAAAAAAAAAAAAGGAAGTCCAGATAATAAAAAAGTTGTAAGCACATTGAAATTCCTCCAGAGGATCTGCAAGGACCTTTAATTCCTTGCCTATTGTTCAAGACAAAAGCTTCAGTTTTGAAATGGGTTAAAATTGCTGTTGTTGGCACGTCCTTTTGGGGCATCCTGCTCCCAGTGTCTGGTTTCCAGGAGAATAAAGCACACACATGTATCCTGTTCGAGTTGATTATTTAACAGCAGTGAAATTCAGGCTGAAGTGCTGAGAGCACAACTGACAAGACACCTAAATTACCAACCCTGGATGAAAATTGGAATATCACTTCTGTCTGAGTCTCCTTTCAAGCTTTTCTGTAAAACAGAGATACTTATGGCAATTTCCTAAGTGTGAAGGGAGGGTCAGGTAGTATCAGCAAGGTATTTTAGATTTGTAAACCACTATCTGTGCCAAAAGTCAATGTCAGATGCCTGCAATGAAAGTGCAGGGCATGGCTAATGGAAGGAATATTAGACAACAGACAGCAGGCTTTGTTTTAAATTTTTACGACTGAGAGATGAACTGAGAGAAGCTGACATTGATGAAAAAAAGGTACTGCTCTGGAAGCTGGCCAGGATTTCTGAAGCTGCTATCAACAGAAAGGTAACAGATGCACCATTTCAGTAACAGGCCATGAGAAAATACAGCCTGTTCATGTTGTAAGACACCAACACTTGTTTAACCTCTTGCATTAACGCTGAAAATTACAAAATATTAATATTAAGCTACAGAAAGAGGCCTAACTTAGTGAGCATGATAAACTGAATACTTACCAAGTAACTAATGTTAGTATCTGCTGTGAATTCCACTCAGCTTGGCAGACTGTTGTGTGTGTGTGCAGTTAACCAAGCCATAAACAAGTCGTGGTGCTGTAACAAGCCTGACAGTATCGGTGCTGTTGGGAACCCTCTGAGAATTTATGATACAGGCCATAATAAAAAAGGAGCACAGCTCACGACTTCCTATCCCACAGGATTGTTTCTTTGTGCTTTGTCTGACTGAGAAATTGGATAAGCCACAGTCCTCTGGCACTGCAGCAGCTCAGAGTCCATCCAACACCAGGGCCTTGCTGGTGATGGTTGGGATGATGTGATTTACCTTGTAGCACAGAATTGCTATGAGGTGTCTCACTCAATGTTTTCCCACGTGGGAGCCTCTGCAGAAGTGGCAGCACCAAGTGCTTTGGGGCTGAGTGCTTTATCATAAGCCAACACTTCCTTCATTTGCCAGACGTAAGAAAGAATGGGGGGACTCAGCTATTTCTTTGGTGACACTGATACTTTACTGATGACCTTATTCTAACTACTTATTTTCACTTTCCAGTAGATGACACCTTTATGTGGGCACCAAGACTGTTTACAGCACACCCTCAACCACCTGAGCAGTTGAATTTTCCTTCCTTCTTTCATCTTTTCTTCTGCTGGTTGGTGGCCATCTTCTACACATCTCTCTGGTCTTTTGCTCCATGCCCCAACCCCTGCTTTTCCTTCAAACCCCAGAGGCACTGCAAGCAACAGCCTTCTTCCCTGAATGCCACCTTTCCATCCTGACTGCATGGTTATGCTCTCACAGCCTAAGCACTGGGCAAAGTCCTGGGAAATACAGGTGTTTTGTTATTATTTTCTGTGTTAACACGGATTTCAAGTAGCTTCTTTCAAAAGCCTTGTCAAAAGCTTGAAGAATTGGATCATACAATAGAAATCATCTTTTTTTTTTTTCTATTGAGTCAAGGCTGCGAAAGAGAACAGACTCTAAAGTTCAGCATTCCTGTGGAACATTCAAGGAGGGCTGAAAAGCAAGTTGTGTAGATGCATTGAAAAGGACCTGGTTTATCTCCAGTACAGCTGTAATGGGATGACTATTCAAATTCTTGCACATTCAGAAAGGAAATATTTGAGTAGACCTTTTAATCTTGTTTGCACTCCATGACACAAACTTTAGTGGTGGTAACAGAACAAAACTACTTATTGCAAGGCCAGGTTGGACGGGACTTTGAGCAGCCTGGTCCAGTGGAAGGTGTTCCTTCCCCAGGTGACACCTGCAGGGGGTGCAACTGGATGGTTTTGAGGTCTCTTGCAACCCAACCCATTCTGTGACTTTTACTTTTCAGTAGATGGCACCTTTCTCTGGACACCCAGCCCATGTTTATAACAGCCTCAACGGCGTGACTTTTCCTTACTTTATTGTTCCTTCTCGTGGTTGGTGGCATCTGCTACGTGTTTCTTTGGCAGTTTGCTCCATGCCCCAACTTCCTCCTTCAGAATTTGCCTCAGCAAAGACATCAGTTTCTGTCTGACTCAAGACAATTAATTTCAACCAACTCAGCACTTTTATCTGACTTCCCCTGGTACCATTGGAGTCACTGGAAGCGCTGACCTCCTGCTGGAACATCAGCATGCCAAAACAGTCCTGGACTCTTCCGAGGCCACACTTTCTCAGTCTGTTCCCTGCACATCTCCTCTGATGGGCAGCACAAATTCTGTTGGATTTCCCCTCCAGCCCAGTTTCAAATATAAGGAGGCATTTGCCTCCCCACAGAGTCACTCACATTGAACTCTCTGCCATGGCAACTGAGCAAACAGATTGACAACAAAACTACTTTGGTTATCAGCTCATATATTTTTCCAAGCTGGATCCTGATGCTTAAACTCAGTGACTAAAATACTGCCGAGATTTCAGCACTGCCATTTCTGTGACTGCATTAAAAGACTTCCTTCTGGTGCATTTTTTCGTAGCCCAGCTCTTGCAGGGAAAGGATTAAGTAAAAAAAAAATAAAAAATCCTTAAATCCTTTTTTTTAAAATCTTGATGTTTGTGGGAAAAAATGCAAAAGGATATCAATTGCAGTTATACATAGCAGTATTTTTAGAAAGCTTAAGAAAGAGAAAGATAATGAATGAAAACTAAAGCGTTATTGAAATATCTGGACTGAATTTAATGTTAGTGAGAATTTGTGAACCTAGTTACTACTGTGGGGTTTATTATTTTATAAAGTGCCTTTTTTTTTTTTTCTTTTTTAACAGCACATTTTGGGGATCACATCTAGTTTATTGGCACGTAGGAAGGTTTTCTTCTAAAACGTGCCCTAGGCAGAGGAGGCCAATTGGTGGCTTTGGGGTTTGTTTCTTTTTGAAACTTTGGACAACAAAAGTGACGAAGTCCAGAACAGAAGGACAGATAAGATGCAGCACCAGAGGAAACCTCTCATTTCCAGCATGGGCTGGTTCTGCCCAGCAATGAACATTGAAACCATGGCTTGCCTGTCATGTATTGGTTTCTTGATTTGCTGATGATGAGCTCTTTGTTGATGTGCCTAAATAAGATTATGAACAAGAAAATTAAAACCCACCTCTCACTTTCCCACCAGTGAGTTTGTGCCAAGCTTTGCCCTGGTGCTTCATGTTGTCTGTCCTTCTGTTTTGGAGTTCCTCCCTTCTGTGGCTCAAAGTCTCAAAAACAAACAGACAAAACCCCACCACACTGTCCTTATCTGTGTAGGCCATCACTTTGCTACAGGCCAATAAACCGGAAGTAATCCCAAAAATGTGCTGTTAAAATACAGCACCTTATACAAAAATAAACCCCACAATACTAACACAGTCCACAAATTCTTACTAACAAATTATTATTACTATTGTTGTTGTTGTTATTGTTTATTATTATTAATATGATTAGTAATGACATAATAAATAATAAATATAACACTGTATAATAATAATAATAATTTAACTACCCTGTGAGGACAAGCACTGCCCCAGGTCAGAGCTGTCATTGCTGCTGACCTCCCCAAAACCCTCCCCGAGAGCAGTCAGGTTTTGACACCAACTTTCAGCCATCACCTCCCCCTCGTTCCTTTCTACTCGGCTTTACTGATACAGAAACATTGCTACACTGGTCAGAGCCACAGGATCAATAAAGCAGAGGAGGAAAGAGCTGCATTCCCACCTGCATCGTCCATCACTTCCAAACCTGGCAGCTGAGTTCTGCTGCCTGAATCCCATTTTTTCACTTGACAGAAAGCCTCTCTTGGAGAGCACTGGTGGAGAGACCTAAAGCCTTATATACATTAAGGCAAGTGAATTGATACCCTGTCAGATGAAGAGAATCTCTCTTCATCTGCTAGGAGTTAATGATGATTTATTAGGCAGAAGAGACAGGTCCCAGGATGTATTTGCAAGGACTTGTCAATCAGGAAAAATTCCTCCAGAGATTTGGACTAAGCTTATTTCATAATTTTTACTTAGAAGACATGAGAGGACAGTGAGATTCAGTTTGAAATACTCCTCAGATAACATGAAGCTTTAGAAAGATAAAAGGCTAGATGAAAAAGGACCTCTTAAGACCTCAGTACAATCCCATGTCATCCCAGAAATGCCACTAAGGAAGCATGTATAAGTGAATAGGATCTGGGGGATGGCAAAATAAACATGACAGCTTGTAGGGAGGATTCCCAATGAAAAGGAAAGTCTGCCTTGGATCTCGATACAAAACACACCAAAAAAACCCTTCAAATAACTGAATTCCTGACCTCACCACATAAATTTCTGATGCTCAAGAGGATCTGTTCATTTACCAAGGTAGGACTCTTTGCGAGTCACCTTCAAGTCTAGAGAAATAAACAAGTATTTTTAGGGTCAGTTTCTCACTGTGTTAACATAGCACAGAAATTAATCACCCAGTAAAAGCAGCCACCCCTCTATTGACCTAAGGGCCACTCAGTCCAGCCTACACCGTGGTCCTCTAAAGCTCAGAGAGAGGAATCCCCCTCAAATGATCATCCCACTGTTGCCAAGCACTAGTTCATGGGAGGCTGAACAGGAGGTGGGAGAGATTTAATAAGCTTCTCTGAGTTTTAAAACTGTCTTACCTGGACTTTAGTTTCCATCTTTCTAGATCCATAACTGGTGCTGAAAGGAGCTTGGAAGGACAGAGGAACCGAACCAGAGCCATCCTCCTCTAGAACACGGTTTGAAGGAAGCAGGGGCTGTCTGAGATGTGCTCCAGGGTGTCCAGCAGATGGAACAGCAGAAAACTGTCTCCATTTAGACCTGATTAGAAAGCACATGCAGACAGGACCATCTTCTTTGAGTGTGTCCAGACTCACAGTTAAGGAAGCCCAGCAGACCACACGTGTGTGGGAAACACTTCCCACATCCAGTAACCTCTCTGAAGGATCACTTCTCATATTTACTGTCACTGATCACTGTCTACCCAGAAGGATGTGGCAGAAGGGCAGACAGAGCACTCCTCCTGCAGCAGCAGCATTTAAAGCTCTCAGCTGATAGTCCCAGCAGGAGAAGAAACCATCAGGTATTTAACTCAGACAGGGAGTCTGCACACCTGCAGCTCTCTGACCCAGGAAGATGCTCCATGCCCTGCTCCTTTGGGAAACTTCTGCTCTCACATATCCCTTTGAAACAAGCCTTGCAGACAGCACGTGTGGCTGCTCTGGGTGTGGCAGAGCAACATTAATCACCTTTAAAAAATCCTCTTATGTTTTAGTGACAGCAGCCTGTGCAAAAGCAGAGCTGTGGCTGCACTTCCCGGTTTGCTGAGATTTGTAGCAGAGCAGGAGCCTGCTTTGGGCTGCTGCAAGGCCTCTCTCACACAGTGCTTCTGCTTTCCAAACAGAACAGAACCTGCCTTTCCTGCTTGAATTATAAATATAAGCTTTCTTTCTGTACTCCCTTAAAATGAGAATGAACTTCGCAGAGGAGAGAAAACATTCGCAGGTCTTTTTTCACTCTGGAAGTGAACCCTGGCTTGGCAGAGACATGTTCAAGGATTTGAAGTAAAAAAAAAAATAAAAAAAAAATCAGGATGTCCTACTAAAGGGACTGTGTGTGTTCTGCAGTCTGCAGCCATCCAGGATCACTCTCTCAGCAGTGAGACAGTGAGACACAATAGTCCAATCCATGAGAAAAAACTGCTTTATGGTGACTTTGTTTTCCTTGCAGTGTTTCCTTGACTGTTCCCCCCAGAGCCACTTCCCCAGCCAGCCCTGCAGGGACAGCAGTTCTGGTTTTCCCTGCACCCCTGAGGAGCTCAACCCTCCCTTTGCAATCCAGAGCTCAGCACTGGCTCACATTCCCAGCGGTCAGGTGCCAACCAGCAGCTCTTGGGCCAAGCTCCTCTCAGAACGGAAAGAGCTCATTTGCACTCAAACCACAGTCTTGATGTGTCCACATCATGCTACAAGGTAATGAAAAGTCCTGGAAAATCAGTAAAGGATGAAACCAGGCACGCACTTTCCTCCATGGTCTGATGGACAGAGGGATTCTGCTGTGTGTCTTTCTCCTCTCTGACTGGATTTACCCGTGCAACCTTAACACGTTTGTGCCTGCAATAGAGATTTTCTTCTGTCCTTGCTCCCTGCAGCCTCCAGCCCATTTCTCACTGTCATTTGAGCAAAGCCATACTTCCATGGAAAGCTTGTCATCACAGAAAGCAAAAGGCAAGGAGGAGAAACACCCACTGTTCAAACTAATGGCTCAGCTGATTGATGCCAGGATGCAGCATTGGTTGCTTCAGTGTTTGCTGTCACCGGGCAGAAAGTTCCCCTGCTCTGAAATGTTGGTTAATAAATACACCCTCCTCGCAGCTTCCCATCAGTGGGCATTTAGGGGCTCTCAGGGGAGCACTAGTCATATGGTGTTAAAATATGAAAGCAATCTGTTCACACCTGTCTAATCTGTAACCACCAAAGGTGAGACCAAGCTCCAGGAAAACAACCCTCCTCACATCTGGGCCACATCTGTTTGCCTGCAGTGCCTGTAGTGGGTGTTTATTGTTACACACAGCACATTGTGGGGAAATCCCTACTGAGCTCTATCGCTTTTATAGACCCCCAGTGCCTGTTTGAAGGGAAATCTACAGGGGAGAAGTCCCACTCCAGCAGCCTCTCACGCTGTGGATAGAGCCAGGATGAGCAGGAGGGAGGGATGCAGGGAAACCAGCCTTGAGGGAGCAGAGTTAGAGCTGGCTGGCTTTGCTAGACCAGGAAGAATGAAATTACCATGTATAGGCAACATCTTATAGGCCACAGAATCTGCTCCCATGTGTTTAATCACTTCAAGGGAAGACAAATTAGCCCCTGTGATAGTATTACACAGGATGATCCTCCCCAAGAAGGAGATCCACGCTACTGCTTTTTAAAATTCTACAGGATTGTAGAACAACAAAAATCATAGAAAAGCTCATGTATCTTCCCTAAAGAAAATACTGCTGCTGATCCAGGTATAATAAACAGCCTCTTTCTTGCCTGGATGGATCTTAATAATCTACACTACTTTTTACTTAATGCTTTTTTATTTTTATTTTAGATTTAGTGCATGTTTTAAATACCATACAAAGAAGGGGTGGGGGGGGTGAGCACTGAGATTTAAAACCATCAGTGCTACAGCAGCTCTGCCATGCAGGAGTGGAAAGGGACAAAGTCAGGTATTGTGTGGCACATTTGCTTTTCTCTCCCTTTTTTGTTTAAATTAAACTCTTTGTATAAATAGTCATTCTGTCTGATTATATAATCTCCCACATTTAGATTGTCTGTGTTGCAACCATGGCAACTCCCAGAGCTGAGCACATTCGGTTCAAATTTCTTTCTAAATTTGCTGATGAGGGTGAAGAAACAGCTTTGGAAACCCTTCCCAGACAACCTACATTTGTTCTTTGCATGTGGAGTTCAGTCCAGCTGGGACTGACAGGACCCAGAGCCCTAAATAAGTTAAAGAGCGAGTGTCCACCCCACCCCAGCTTAACTGATTGCACCTCTGATATTACTGATGGGTAACAGCGCTATCATCAAGGGAAATAAATATCTACATTTTGTTTGATTGAAACTAAGCAGAAGGACTGAGCAGTGGTGGAGCTGGAGAGTGACATCTCCCATGTGCAGAGCGGGCAGCACCCACAGGAGCTGGGCAGATTTCCTCTCCTTGCCTCCCCAGTGCGCTTCATTCGTGGTTTGAAAAAACAATATTGAAGCTGAAAGGTTCCGAAATTATCTTCTTGTGTGGCTAATAAGCCATCTGGGGGTGACATTAGCTGCTTTGAGTACTGGTATTTGGTCCTAATTTTCCCACTGCAGAATGGGACTCAGTGGTTGCATGAAGGGAAGCAGCTCAACCACGAATTGTGGAGACTTTGGTCAAACTGCAGCAACACTGCAAGAATTCCAGATTACAGCCTGATCCTGATACCCCAAGACTTCCAGGCCCTGCCTCTTCCCAATGCTCTGCATGGGAAGCTTGCAAAGGGAAAGTAAAGCAAGGCCCCACACTGTGTGCAAAGCAGGAGCAGATTTCAAATAACAAGTTTAAAAACAAGAAGTGTAATCAGGAAACCTTTCTAATCAACCACCATGATCACCTACCGTATTCTTCTATTTATATTATAATTCTTAGTGTTATCTTCAAAAGGGTGAATCAGCACAATCAGGTCTTTCACTTTTTTGTGGCACAATACGGGGTCAGATTTTCAAGTAACGTGACTGCAAATGCCAAAATGTGCCATAAACAACAATCAAACACCGTGACTTTGCACTTGGAGCACTTCCAAAGTAACTGGGACCTAAATCCTGCTGTGTCAGGTATTGGATAAATGCTGTGGTCAAGTTAGAGGATTTAGGCAAGAAGTTAAGTTGTGCCTATGCAGTTGCCCACTTGTCCTGCAGAGCTGGCTCTGTACCACAGCAGGCTGGTGGGCACTGACAGGTATGACCCGAGGGACTGCACACCCCTTTTTGGTCTAGTTCTAAAGCTGCCTCACAGTCTGGAGATTGTTATCCTCACACAGATATGACAAGGACTGTAATCCAGTCGAGGGAACTGAAAAATATTCCTTCATACCCTGTTTAAATTTTCACGGCAATAAACGAAAGCAAGGGCTTCACGCTTATTCCAGACACTTTTAGAGCTTGTGCAGAATTTAATCTCTTGCTTCAGTTGGATATTTACAACAATAAAAGGCCCAGCCATGCACAGACAATTCATGCTACAATTACACTTACAAAAGCAAGTGGCAGTCAATAGCTCGTGTAGACACTGATTTTGATTATACTTAATTGATGGTGATGCTAATAACTTATATCAACTAATTTCTCTCCAATTATGTCCTAATTACTTGCCTAGCTATATCAAAGAGGCCTAGAAATAGCACAACAAGAACCCATATATTTTTTTATGTCTTAGGTTGACATGAGCTTTGACACCATCAAGTGCTGGTCCAGACCAGAGATTAAAATGCAATAATTAATTATGCACATTTCAAATTGGATAGGAGAAAACTTTTAAAAATAAAGGTTGCTGAGCTTATGCATTAACAGTAACTTGTTGCATTAATTTGGTTTCTCAATTATGATTTCTAATTCCTTGTTCATTATGTGGGGGGAAGGAATACATTTAGCCGGAGCTAAATACTTTTGGGGAGATGCTACACTGATTTGAAATGTGTTTATTCTCCTACCTGTAGACAATGGATCTCTTTGTTATCTTCTTCCTCGCCTGATAACCCCGCGGAGAACTGAATAAACTGAGACATTCAAGGGAGTAACAGTAGCAGAGTCAGCCTGACATATTCAAAAACCCACCGCGACTCAGCACAAGGTGGGGAAGGCGCTTAAATAAGCAAATCAAAAGCCACCTGAGCCTCCTTTGCAGGATAATGTGGCAGGAGCTTCTCCGGGAGCCGAGTAAACAAATGAATTAATAGGAGTCGTAGCCTCTCGTTGGGATTTATTCGCGCTCCTTTATTAGGTTGCTCCCTGGAAACCTGAGTAAACTTCTGCTGTGACTTTCTTTTTGATCTTCTGTGCCCAAATGGCCAGCTTTAATGTAATCCTGGAACCCTTTCAGGGAGTCTCCATTCACAGGCCGGTCTGCGCTCATTTCCATTTGAAAGGGCAGCAGGTGCAAACCGCGGCAGGAGCAGCTCTGGAGGGTGGACGCGGCTGGATCGAGCCGCGATCCCGAGAGGGCAGAAAGCGGGGAGGAAGGGAGGGCTGTGTCAAGCTAAAAGTGCATTCCGGGTATCCGGGCTCCTGAATCGGGAGGAAGGGTGAAGAGAGAACCCCTCTGTCCTGAGCTGTGCCCACTGTCACCGCCCAGCCCTGCCCGGTTTGCCACAACTCCTTTACCACTGCCCTGGAGCTCCGCTTTGCTGCTTCAAGGATTAGGAAGCAAATCCTGCTGAGTTTAGGGACAGTTGCCTGTAATGTCTTTAGTAGAAATTAAACAATATGAAGCCACTTTCCCCTGTTGCTGGTGGCATCTTCCAGACATGCTTTCAAGTCCACATCCTTCTGTCTGTACCCTGCAGGTAAAGCATTTTTCCAATCACAAATGATCCAGGAGTATTTAAAAGCAATAGTAGCAAAATCTATTTACAGGTGCTCTGAATGTAGATCTACATAATTTGTTTAGCCAAGCCACGGCCACTATTTTTTTATGTAAATACAATCTCTCTGTGTTCACTTCTATCCTTTTGCACTGCCTTGGATGCCCCCTAACCTGACACCTTCCTTTTTTGGAGAAATTCAATGATAAGACAGTATTATAATGATGTTTTTGATATCCACGTTACCTCTTTCCCTTTTTCTTACTACACACCCCCTTCACTATTGCACAAGCAGTGAAAGGCTCTGTGAATAAGACACTTCGTACAGCACATTGTCACCTGCTCTAGGAGGTAAATAAAGAGGCAAGTAAGGTGCATAAGTCTGAGTGTCCAAACCTAATGCACTCTTTCAGCAAAATCTGTATTTTTCTATGCATATGTCATGATTAGCTGAAAAAGAACATGCTGGTTAGTGTCCCTTGGGAACCTGCTCTGCATTTCGGGATGAGACAGCTCACTTCTCTTAACAAATTCACTAGGAAAGAGTATTTCAGTGGTGCTGCGTTCTGCTGGGTATGGATGGCTCTGGGTTGCCTCAGTTGAGCTGGCAAAGACCCCTGGGTGGACACAGCTCAGGTAGAGACCGAAGCAAAGGGCTCCTGGGGAGGCAGAGGAGAGGATGCTGCAGGACTTGGATGCTGAATTAGCTCAGCACCCTGATGAAGGAACCACAGCTTCAAAATTTAGCTGTAAACAAGTCATAAAATAAAAGCAATGGCTTTTGCCATCAGGAGCTGCTCATTTTCCATTGTAATCAGCATGGTGGAGAAAATACTCAACTATTCCCCTAGGTTTTCACTCTGGAAGCAGGAACAGAAAGAACAAATACAATTACTATGGTAATTTCCTATTTTCTAACTGCATAGAGGCTATTGGATATCCTGGTATCATAATAGTTGGTAATTTTTGAGTTTTTAATGGCTAGTGTAAGGCTGGCCCAATAACTGCCAAAATCAGTAGGCAAAGAGCACAACTGTTCTGACATTCCTTGCTATTATGAGTGGGCCTTACAAAAGGAATTAGTTTATATAACTCATATGTCATGAAGGCAAATGAAATTTCGAATGTCCCATAATTATAATAATTATTTCTGCTTGATGTTTAATTATTGTACTTAATGAGCAAGCAATACTTTAACGGACAGGTAAAGCTCGGACAAAATCGTCTTTTCATGTAATTCGATTCCTACAGGAGGACAAAGGTTTTGGTGTTTACAGCAGCAGCCTGATAAGGTAATGTCACAATTTCCGTGATTTACAAAATGTTATTAGCTGTGGCTGTCCTGCTCTGCAAATCACTGCTCATGTCACAGGAACACGAGCTGGGCTGTGCAATAAACTCTTGCTCCTGAAAGTGCTTCTGTTGATGTTGAGTAAAGCGCAAGTAAATGATCAGTGATGTGATAGGTGACTATAATGAGAGATCTGGGGAAAAAAAAGGAACAGTCCATTAAGATCACCTGGAAATAGCATTGAAAGCAAAATCGATGAATATGTGAAACCGTGGTTTTGGTTGCTTTAAAAAGTGAAGAATAAATAGGAGAATGGTGGATCTAGAAAAGGACCATTTACAAGGTAGTAGGGGAAGTAAGATGCAACTCTTCTGGTCTTATATAGTAGGTGTTAAAGGGCTTGTCCAATATTATGGAAATTCAGGTTCAAATCCTCCATTCCACACACTTAGGGTGGAAATTTGACCAAAATACTCCTGTTTTTTATGAGAATACCTCAGTCACGAGACTTCTGCCACAATTCTGTGCCTCTTGACATCCATGTCGACGACTCACATACACAGCCAAAATAACAAATTAATAATTTGTATCCTTTTCATCCAAAGAACATCTATCTCAGCTCATCCTCCAGGCCAAAGAGTCCAGTCATGGGCATAACCTCATGGTAAGACACAGACCAAGACAGATGACGAATTCCCAGGTGCCCAACCTGACACTGGCACAAAAGGAAAGCTTAGATGGTGTTTCCAGACCCAACTCTTGTGGACTGGGAGCCAGGACTGTTGTTAACCCTTTAAATTCCTTATTCCAGGCAGCTGAGAACGTGCATAGGCACCAAGATTCCTAAAACAAAAGCTGATGTTGGAGGACTGCAGATGCTGATTTGTTGTGATCCTGGTTTAAAATGAATCATAGAACCATAGAATCCTAGAATGGTTTGGACTGGAAGGGGCCTTACAGACCATCTTGTTCCAGCCCCCTGCCACGGCCAGGGACACCTTCCTCTAGCCCAGGTTGCTCCAAGCCCCATCCAACCTGGCCTTGGACACTTCCAGGGAAGAAAGAGAAGCAAAGCACAGGAATTCTCAAGTCAGAGAGCGTGAAGGTGAAGAGTCAGAGAAAGCAACAGCAAAAATAGAGTATTCCTTAAATTTTCTGTTCTAATACTGGGGGCAACACTAAGGTTCAAACTCATTAACATGTTGTTTATGAGTCTGGTGACAATTGCAACATGCCCCATACTTCAGCCTAATGTAAATATGAAATATGGTGGTACATCTTTCTTTCAGAAACCTGTCCTGAAGCCCACAGAGCTGTGGAAGGACCAAGGACCACACAGCCAGCATGAGCATCCCTCTGCCCCAGTATCTGAGAAACCATTGTTTAAGAAAAATAAAATAGTCTCTACTGAGGACCTGCTGCTCCGTCACCCAGACCTGGGAGGAAACAACTTGTTTATGCAGAATTTATCCTTGCAACTGGCTGGTATTTTAGTAATCCAAGGCTCTAATTTTAATACCATCAGAATTCTCCCAGGCTGCAGGTGAATCTAAGCTGCAGAAATGGAGCCAGGTTTCATTTTAGTCTGAAGTATCAAAACTGCTGACAATTAAACTTAATTGTATGAATAAGCTCCTTAACGGAATGCACTGCTGGGCTTTCATCCAGCCTGGTGCTGGCAGGGAAAGAGAAATCTGTATGCAGGGAGTCTGCCAACGTCCCACAACCTGGGAGAACAGGGCTTTATCACCATTTAATAGAAACATATAAGGATCCTGATCTCCCTGCCTTTCCAAGAAAACCTCATTTTTCTTTTTCATGAAGTGTTGCATTAATAGTCCTTATTCTCAACAGCCTGCTTTTCCCTTGCCACATTTTCTTGAAGGTAAATTTCTAAAAAAAAAAAAAAAAAAAAAAAAAGCATTAAATCTTTTCATAAGGTGTAATTACTGGCTTTGGCTCTACCTGCCCTAACAACAGGCTTGAAAAAGTCTGAACAAAAAAAAGGCCCTATATATATTCTGGAGACATCCTTTCTGAAATATTAATGTTGTTCCCTCTGGGGTGGCACCTTTATTTGCTGTTTCTTGTACAACCAGTTTGTTGCTGTACCTGCCTCTGCAACCAGGACTGCAGTGAGCAAAGGTGTTCTTGGGGCCCAGGAGTCAGTTCTTTTCAATTTGATTTTTCTGTGGTTTAATTTTAATTTCTTTTCCCTTATTTATTCTGTCACTCGTGGAGATCTGAAGGCAACTGCTCAGGTTGAATAAATCTAAATAACAATTACCATTAGTTGGGTATAGCCTTGTCATGGACTTCTGTAACACTGCAACCCCACCTATTTTCATGCTACATAAAGCAGGTTTTAAGGAAGGCACAGCTGACCGACACTGCATTGTGAAGCTCAGAATTTTTGATCCATGAATCAACAGATTTTTGTCTCCCTGTCTTTTCATATGCAGTGATTTTATCACATTGTTATAATTACTAACGGGATGAGTTCAAACCCCAGACCAAATGCCACAAGACTGTGCAAGGTTCCTGTGCTAATCAGTGGTTTTGTTTCTAACCCTCGTGGTGAGAAATGTCCAAAATATCCATTTCATATCTGTGAACTGTAGCAGAACCGAATCCCTTTCCACCCCAACAAGGCAACTTAGAGCCCTCACCCAAAAAAGACATAGATCTTGATTGGAATACAGGTAAAATATGGTCCAGAGGGGAGTTTGAGGAGCCAAGAGAGAGCTTGGATGCTGTGGGTGCTATAGAGAACATTAAATACTCTGGAAAGAAGAGATGAATTCCAAAGCAAAATAAACCCCACAAAGCTGAAAATTGAAGCCTTTGGCCCAAGACGCAGATTGGTCAGTGACAGAGCACACAAAAAAAAATGCAAGCCAGGGAATGGAACTGCTGCTGAAGCAAGATACGAAACCCAGAGATACTTATGTCTAATTTATTTCCTTTATGTGAGTGTAGAATGTGAGTAGCTGGGGACAGTTTACAACCCTGATACTCCACTGGCACAGGTAAGGAGGGTCTGGAGGCAAATAGATCCACTGTGCCTTCAGGGGAGAAAAACGACTGTGCTACAGGACACTCACAGGAGCAGAAGCCAAAGACAAAGCAGCAACAAATTAAAAAGCCATCAGAGCACAAGTCCCTGAGCCAAAAGTTGGCTCGTTCCTGTTTTGGGGAGCCCAAAATCATGGACCCTGCGCTCAGAAGAAATCATGTTTCTCAAGTCCAACCCCAGCCCTGTGCAGCCTTCCCAGGGTGGATTTATCTTCCCTTTGCTTTGCACCTGCGTGTGTGTCACCTGGAATTTTTAGTAAGCTTTCAGCTTTATTTTCATGTGTTTTAGAACAAATCAAACCTGCTAAATTGATTAATGAGGATTTACAGCGTTTTAATTACGGAGTGTGATTCTGAATGATTTAAAGTCTGATACAGGCTCGAAACAGCCCAAGATTCTGCAAGGAAATGAGAAACATGACATTTTGAAAAGGAAACCAATTTCCCTTAACTTAAACTGTTGCTCATATAAACCAAATTATAAATATACTCTGTGACTGTAATGGTACAGAGGACAGCTTACGAAAATATGATTAGTAGTGCAATTTTCTTAGGTTTCAGATCCTTTCTTCTCTTCTTTGCTGGCTTTAATGCAGAAAAAATCAACATCCTCCCTCCTCACCCACCCATCTTTCTCAATGAAAATAAAGCAACAAATCTAATTCTGCAGGATAGCTTGGAGGTATCCTGATAAAACTCCACTGTACAGAGAGAACTGAGGACAAGAAGGGGTATAAAAGAAAATATAAGTATAGAAAGGGCAAAGAAATGTGAACATGGCTTTGATCCCAAGATTATGCCTCATGTAGTGCCAGAGTTCAGCTTGGATTGACATCCATAGGTTTTAAGAGAAGCAAAGGGAGGGATGTGGCAACATGATCTGGATTTTCTGCTTCAAAGACCACCCATCCACAACTTGACAGTCAGGGGGGCATCAAATGAGCCAAACACAAGAAAATATCAAGAGCTTACTTTGGAATACCTTCTGCTGGCTCAGGCACATCACCAACGAAAGCAGCACTAAAGGACCACCAATAAAACCTCTCTTGTTACCCACCAGTACATCGGGTTGTGTTGGGACTGCGTGGGATCTGCAGGGCACCTGATGACTTGGCAGCACTTCTTTAGGTCAGTGATCCAATTACTCCAAAAGCTTTGCTGCTCTGGTGTTAGAGAACTCAGCACTGCTAAATTTCAAGTAAAAGAAATAGAAAAATAATCTGGCTTGCCCCATGTAGATATTGGAAATCTGATGCTGCCTCTGCTGAGAAATTGGGCTTTATTCTTGTGGAAGTAAAGGGGGAAAGAATGAGTCATTGGCATTCTCCTTGCACAAATAACATGTGTTGCACTTCACAGAGGCACCAGATAAAAGTAATGTTATTTTATTTATCAGCAATGATGGCAAGGAAAATGCAAGGGAAGTACTTGCTTGAAAGTGTGTGGTAAGATGACATTGTGTGTGAAATACTAGTTTCTTGGAGTTTGGCAGCCATTTATTACAGAAATACCTTCTTCTGGGTCCTATTTCTAACAAAACATGGCTGTCAGTGACACATATAAGGATTTTAGAAGTTATTTTGGGAGCATCTCCATTAAAAATCTTTAGAATCAGTCCTTGCACATGCAAGGAAGACAGAGGACTAAAGTCCTACTGGCACGTGCATTTTGTCTTTCCACAAAAGTACCTGGTGTGGAAAGCAGCAAGGAGACACGAAATCTCCTTTTAAGAGTAGCAATACCCTTTTAAGTACTTTTTGGGCTTTTCTTACCATTTCTCCTTGCTGCTTCTTTACCCTCACAGTGCAGTCCTGAAGAAAATAGGGTGTAGATTCCCCTGTGCTTGGTTTCCAGTGTGCATTTAATCTCCCTGCATTCAAATGGTAATAGATTGTTACAGGTATTCCTTCACACAGGTGCCTGGTGTGTATAATACCTCTTCATTACACCACTGAGTCAACTAGATGTGTGGGGTTTTTAATATTAATCTCTTTAGGTTCTCAGAAGCAGTGGCACACATCATAATTTTAAGCTCCCGGCTGATGATTCATTCTATTACTCCCAAGCCCATGCAGAGCAAGGCAAGGAACTGTCTGGCTCTACAGCTCTGCTGGATAAAACAGTGTGTGGAACCAGGGCTTTGTGAGGATTCAAAGGAGGAAGCAATTGCCAGGGATGAAGCTTTTTTAAGGCACAGAGAAGGCACCTGAAATGGAATGATCAGTGTGTCTCCAGCCCTGAAAGTGTCCAAGGCCAGGTTGGATGGCATTTGGAGCAACCTGGGTTAGTGGAAGGTGTTCCTGCCGATGGCAGGAGGTTGGAACAAGCTGATCTTTAAGGCCCCTTCCAACCCAAACCATTCTGTGACTCTATGACCCTATCTGCTCCCTGCTGGATTCACCAACTCTGTGGCGACCATGTGCTGGCCACTCCCTGTGCACGGGTGTAAGGGTTAACAACGAGTCTGTTAGCTCCCTGGAAGAAGAAGTTGATTTTGGGAAACTTGCCTGTGTAGCCTTAGTGATAGGTAAGTTATGTACGCAAGCCTAATTAGAGAGCACGGTCAGCCTGTGGGTCCGTAAGTTCGGGGGTGTGGGAATCACAGCTCAGCCTTGACCATCTCCAGGTGTTTTCACGACTGCTGCCAAGTGAATTAGCATTGTAATGATGGTTGGCCAGTGAAGACGCTGCAGTTTGCTTGCTGCTGAGAAAGGATTATAAGAAAAAGCAGAAAATAATAAAAGTAAAAACTTCTTATGTTGCCCTGAATAAGCCTTCAGATGCTTTTATTCACCGTCATCCGACATAACAACGATGCGTGGCAACTACACATGGGTATTGAAGTTGTGGTGTAAATAAGTTGGGTTTCATCCCAGGATCTCAAATCTGATCAATGATCTCTTCTTTGTGGTGGCAGAATCCCAAGGGAATGGCCTGAAGTTGTGTCAGGGGAGGTATTGGCTGGATTTCAGGAAAAGGCTCTTCCCCCAGAGGGTAGTTGGCACTGACCAGGCTCCCCAGGGCAGTGGGCACGGCCCCAAGGCTGCCAGAGCTCCAGGAGGGTTTGGGTGATGCTCTCGGGGACATGGTGTGACTCTTGGGGATGGTCCTGTGCAGGGCTAAGGTTTGGCCTCAATGATCCTTGTGGGTCCCTTCCAGCTCGGCATATTCTGTGCCCCTGGGATTGGTACAGCTGCATTCCCAGCAGTTCCCTGTGTTTGCTCCTGCAGAGCGACGCAGCTCCACGGAGAGGTTGCAGGAAATAAAGCCAAGCTGCTCCTCCCTGGAAGCTGCAGCAGGGGGAAGTCACAAAGGATCTGTGCCCCGAGCCCTCATCCACAGCAGTCAGGCGTTGACCAGCACTTCCCAATCCCTGTTACGTGTTCCAGCCATCTGGGAATCACAGCAAACCCAGGGAAGCTGCTGAGGCCGTGCCTGCAGCTCGTCCTGCACCAAGGCAGCCCAGAAGGGGGTTAATACAATGGAGCTTTGGCAGCTTTGCCCCCCATGGCCAACATCCTCTGCCCAGCTCCTCCTGGAAGTGCCACATGCAGTTTAGTAGGACATGCAGCTGATTTATGCAGGAGAGATTGAGCTACTCCCATCGCCTCAGTGAACCTCTCTAGATGGAGGGATAAGGCACCAGACTGGTGCCTGCAAAATTTGCACCTGATCTGAAGTGACCCCGAGACTAAAGAATTTTATGGCTTTTTGTTCCCCCAGGAGACCCTTAAGAAGAGCTCACCAGCATAAAAATGGAGAAAGGCAATTATTAAAGGCAATAACTACAGCACTGGGGACTGTAACTAGGAAAGGGTTCTCAGAAATAGGGATTTGGAGCATGACGTGGGAGAAATTCATGCTCATTTAAACAGAAGCAGTTGCAAGTGTGACAGTGCATACAGGCAGTAGGTTTCAAGTGTTTGGGACTCTGACAGGTTACTGAATGCTGCATACTACCAGGTGGGAGGAGAAATTAAAGGAAATATCCCAAGTGGGAGACAGGAGTCGCAGAAAAGTTCCAGCAGAGCGGAGACGATCTGAAAATAAGGAAGAGAACTAGAAGGGATTTCTGCAGCTCTTTGTAAATGTGAAGAATGCTGTAAATGGAAGGGAAGGCAGAGTACATCCATTTCTGACAGGAACAGGTCCTTACAAACTCCAGCTGTAAGTGTTTCCTGTTTTTTCCTGCCACGTGTTTTCAGCTGTAAAAGGAAACCTAAAGCAGAACCAGAAATATTGTAAAGGGACTCAAGACTTGACCTATACTCCATAAACATGGAGTTTCCAATGTCAACCTATGTTGGAAACACAGGATTGATTGTTTCCATTCCTCTTCCTTAAACAACTCAGCCAATTTATTTTTTTTAATAAAATTATGTATATTTATATTCTTGGACACACTTCCTTGGAAAACCTGCTACAAACTTATTGATGGGTCAAACGTGGAGCATTTAAAAGAAACAGGGAACCTGAATGTTTAAATTTTTAAAGTCTGGAGGGAAAACAGAGGAAATTTATAGAAATGCAGAAAGACACACAAAATTTAGTGTTGGAAGAGCTTCCACATCTTGCCTGATCTTAATTACTTGGAACTTGGAGTTTAATCATTTCTGTTTGTTAAGCAAAGTTCTGGCTGGGAAAACAAAGATATATTATCAGGCTTCTTCCTTGAAAAAGTTTTGTTTCCAAGATACTGGAAGTATGGAGAGACTTCCAAAGGCAAATTTCAGCCAGGCACAGACAATTCAAGGTGAACAACAGGATAAAAAGTCTCCTTGGATCACTTATGGCCCTGGTGGTAGGTGAACACTATATAATTAGCAGCAGGTTGGCAACTGTCCTTAGAACGTTTGACAGAGAAAAGCGCTCACTCCCCTGTGATCTCTTCTGCCAGCCAAGGCCTGCACTGCCCATTCCTGGCTGTTGTAGAAACCTGTAAAAAATCTCCCCAAAAAAAACCTAAAAGAAGAAGTATTTTTGCTTCCTACATCCTCATGTCCCTCCTGGAAGGATCATGGGAGCCTTGTCTCCTTTGTCACGTGCAACCTTCATCCGAAACATGTCACTCTTTTTGCCAGGCAGCGGTGAGTGGCAAAGCTCTCCAGAAAGCTTGAGCAATCACTTGAGGCCCCTGGATAGCAATCACCTATGCAAAGTGACAAAATCATCTCTCACTTTGTGATGCCTTCAGGAAAGAAGTGAGAAAAACACAGTCTTTGGTATTTCGGTAAAGAAACCACGCGATAAACAAAAATCGCTGCAGCTTTGCACGGCGTAACCTGGCAGCAGAAATCCCCTACAGCAGGCTGCAAACTTCATCTGGAGCAGCCTGCATTCTGAAAACAAATCTGGGGAGTCTTACTGTGCGCTGGAACATCCCCAAAACCCTGAAAAGGAGCAAAGTTACCGGGAAAATATCTGCTTTCTTCAAGTCTGTGCATAATCTGAGGCGGCTCCGGTATCACAGCGCTTCCACCCAGCAGGAAAGGGAGTGGACAAATGAAAAATCATCTCCCTAAGCTTTGGATGGTGAAAAAATACAGCTTTTTAAATAGATGTTTCCATGGCAGTGTCCAAAGCCAGGTTGAAGGAGGCATTGAGCAAACTGGTCTAGTGGAAGGTGTCCCTGCCCATGGCAGGGGGTGGAACGAGATGAGCTTTAAGGTCCCTTCCAACCGAAACCGCTCCATGATTTTATAACACTGGAGCCAATATATACTTTTGCTGTGGTCCAGTCACAGATCATTTCCAAAGGGAAAATGATAATGTGACAAACTGGATTTCTGGTATTGGAATGAATCTGGCTGGAAGAAATGGGTAAATCAATAAACCAGCAAAACGCCTGCATGTGAATAGGCAGAAATTGCCTACAAAAAAAATCACTCTTGGGCCTGCTGGTTCTCAGGAGTCCATTCACCACAGCAGCTCCCAGTCTGCAGCACTGGAGGTGAGGGGTGGGAAGAGTTAGGGAGGGAAGTTATTCCAGTTTACGATGGGATGTGAATTTATACCAGGATGTGAATTTACCCCTTGCTGTCTTCTCTGCAGTAACTTAAGAGTCTGCCTGTGCACACGGAATTACAGAACATTTGGGTTGGAAGGGACCTTAAAGTTCATCTCATCCCACCCTTGTCATGGGCAGGGACACCTTCCACTAGTCCAGGTTGCTCCAAGCCCCGTCCAACCTGGCCTTGGACACTTCCAGGGATGGGGCATGTTGTATATTACATATATTTATATATTAATTATCTATTATATACCTAGTCCATGATTCTAATCCGTAACTGGAGATATCAGGCACATTCCCCACCGTTATCATCCTTCCCCTTCTCCCTGGTGAGGGGCTTGGAAGCACCAGTGGTTTCTGTGCTCCCTCTGGGAAGGTTTGGAGCCCTCTGGATGTCATGGAAGCCGGGCTGCTGATTTCCTTGAGCCTTGTGTCCCATCTGAATTTTTTATTTTTAGTTTTTATTTTTTTAATTGTTTTGATTTTTCTTTTCTTGGTGAGGTCTCAGGTGGTGCCAGAAGGTGGGATTTGCCTGGACATCCTGGGTTTGTCCGTGCAGTAATGTCAGCATGGTGTAAAAGGCCTCCCAGATATTTGCCTGGCGTGGGTGACTCCACGACCTGGATTGCTCGATAAGAGAAGAATAAAATTATTTTCCCCTCTTATCAAGGTTATCAGCAACAAGAGGAATCATTTGTGCATTTTGAGTTGGCCTCTGGTCTCATTTTAATGGGCTGCAACGGACTCCTCTAACGGGAAATAAATAGATCAGGATCGAAGCCTGAATCCAATGCTCAGAACAAGAGAGGACTGAGTAGATTTTTACCCCTCAAATAGGAAATCATTTCAAATAAAACAAGTTTCAGGAAGCCCCTTCCCCTCTGACACCACAGCAGAAAGGTGGGTTTGGAGTTAAAAATAAGCTTCATTTGCCCTAATTGTGCAAAGTGATGAGAAAGCTTTGACCTATCGATCCAGAGCATAATGTGTTGTAATGATCCATTTGGGGGCTCCAGGGCTGGGTGTGGAATTAAGGAAGCATTCAGCATCCTCACACGGAGCCTCTGGAACTCTCCCTTCTTTCCAACGTGTTTTCCTTGGTGTTTGTATGAATTGTGCCCGTTGTTTCCCCGCTAGAAAAACCCACAGAGCAAAACGCTCCCAATGCGGAAATTATTTGCTGTTTTATGAACAAAATGATCTCCTTGTGTTCAGGGAGGGATGCCAGTAAAAAGGCCTTTGCTGCAATTCTCATCACTCTCTGTTTTCCCTCTTTCAGTGCACTTCCATGGCTTTATATCCCGGCTTTCTTCCCAGTGTTAACAGAGAGGGAAACATCCCGCAGGGTCTAAATCCCAGCCCTGCCCTTCTGCAGAAGCACAACACAACCCCCATTCTCAGGCTGTCCAGAAACAAACCCACTACCAAAAAAAAAGTACATTTTTGCCCCTTTTTGCTCCTGATATGAAGTTATTTTCCAAGAAAACCAGCAAATAGGAAGGAAGAGACCGTAGCATCCAATATTACTGACCTCCTTCCTTCTGAAGGGTGAAAAAAGCATCTCCCATCAGCAAAATCTGCCTTTTTATTTTCCTTTTGCCTTCCTTAATGGTTCCTAAGTCACTTAAAAATAAAGTTTTCAGGGCAAAAATGTCTTTCAAAGCAAAGCAAAGACCATCACAATTCTGAGGGAATGTTTATGACCGAGCTATAAAGTGGTGGTAATGGAAATGCTGACAATCCTTTCGCCACAGTGGTCCCAGCTGGCCCCTCTGATAATAAATTTTATAAAATGAGGATTAAAAAGGCCTTTCTGATTCACTAGTGGCAAAAACAAGTTGGATTTTCAGCTGTGTTGTGTAGTTTGGTTGGTTTTTTCCCCCCAAGTTTTCATTGTGACCCAGTGGCTGGAATGTTTTAAATTAGTGTTGGGGGTGGGTTAAGATTTTATATTGTGAATATTTCAGCATATCTGAGTCTTTAATACTGTGCTCTTTAAACCTCTGCTTGGCTTAGCTCAGGAAATTTGAGAACTGATACAGCTATCCTAAAAACATTTTGATTTCATGCACCAGCAAAATAAACCAGCTTAAATTTGTCCTAGTGCTGGCTGCACTCTTGGGATCAATTTAGCTTTGTACACATGCAAAAATGCTCCCCTTGGGAATGGAGATATCAGATTTTCCCAGTGCCTGTGGAACACTGTAAAGGGATCAATAGTGACCCAAACCTGCAGGCAGATGGATGTTTCACTGCACAGCCTGTAAAAATGGTCCCAATTTAAAATTCTTTTGGCTAAACAAGTTAAAATGCTTGAATACCCTGAAAAAACCTGTGGATCACCCAGGTTTGGAGCAGTGGATTCCCAGGTTTCCTGGGCAGAGCGTGGCACAGCCAGGCAGTGACACTCAGCCAGGAGCCTCCCCACTTACAGCGTATGCTAACGAGTCTCGTTATTTAATAACGAACAGCAACATTTAATTAGCGCAACCATCGCTGCACATAAAGCTCTGTGAGGAGGCTGAGGGCTGAGGGAATGAGGCAGTCCGGGAGAGGGGGGTTTGCACTGGAACGTGGCCCCTGGCACAGGCAGGGTCGGGGTTTGCCCTCTGTGCCTTCGCTCCCGGGTTAATTGTTCACTGAAACCCCTCCGGTTTGGGTTTCCTTGGTGTCCCTGTGTGGGGTGAGGAAGGTGTGGGGATGGCTCCAGCTGCCCTGGAAGCTGCCCAGGTTGTCCATGATACCGTTGGGTGGGTGGGACAGGTCTGCACTCCGAATTCCAGAGCCAGGACTTCAGCTCTTCGTTCCCCGCACGCAGAGCCTGCAGCCCCCCTGCAAACTTTCGAACTTTCTGACACGTGCCAGGGACATTTCAAGACATTAAAATGTTGGTGGAAGGAGAATTTAACACCTGACAACCCCCCCCTGGTATCCAGAATTGGGGGAGATGGTGAAATGTCTGGGATGGCCATAGCCCAATGTACCAGGTCCAAGGTGCCCCATGCTCTGTCCGGTCCCACCAGCTCTTCTGGTTCCTGCCTGGGTGGAGACTGAGCAGGGGAGGAGAGGACACGGCTTGTGCTCACCCACTAATTATAAGATTTTGGTGTCCAGGCTGCACATCCCAGTACAAGGACATGCTGGGCTGAGTGACTTCACCCACCTTCTGCTCCTCCAGCCTGAGTCGTTTCCAACCCAAATGATTCCACACTAAGCTTTAAAAACACGAAAATAAGTTCTAAGTGTCTGGTTTTATAACAAATTCATACTTTGCAAGTTGGAAAACTCGTGTTCCTCGTGGAGCACATTTTCTTCTGGAACTCTGTGCCTCTGCCTTTATTCATCAGAAGTGTTTTGGTCTTAATTTAACATTATTCTGTGGCTGCTTTATGGACGAGAACCACGTTTCTCCCTCCCCTCCTTGCATCTGCCAGGGAGACAAAAAGGCTGATACTCTGCACCTGTCCCCGCTTCACAAGCAGCTGAAACGAGATGCAGGCACTGAACAAAGTGCCAGCAATGACTCAGTATGGAAATAAGACTTGTCTCTTTTAGACCCAGTATGGAAATAAGACTTGTTTCTTTTAAACTCTATTATGTGGTGGCACAAGGCGGCAGGCACACGTTCCGCCGGCGCTGCCGATCCGCCGGGCCCTGCTCACAATCTTCTCCCAGTGCTTCCTCAACAACCCCGAGACAAAGGCAGAAAATACTGGTTTGTCTCTCCGAGACTGATGCACATCTGCTCCGGTCTCTATTTACATTTTTTAACGTTAAAATACAAGGAAATGGAGCAAAAATAGAGGAGGTGTCGCGGATCCCGGGCTGCAGCCAGCCTGCGCGTCGGTTTGCCGAGTGCCCACCAAAATTTTGGTAGAAACTTGTTTAACAGACCCCCTGAGGGGTGATTTCCCAACCTCACTGAAGGTTGTTAAGATCTGGCTGAGCGAAGACCCAGATGATGCTGGACTGGATGAGCTCCAAGGTCCCTTCCAGACAACACAGCCAGGATTTGGATTTCCTGGGGCTGCTGTTTTTAATGGGGTTGAATCCAAACCATTGCTACAAGTGTGGGTTATAAACACCGTGGTCCTCACATGCTGCTGATGGTTTTGAGCCACCAAATCTTCCCTATGAGGGTGGGGGGGCCCTGGCATAGGTTGCCCAGAGAACCTGTGGCTACCCCTGGATCCCTGGAAGTGTCCAAGGCCAGGTTGAGCAACCTGGACTAGTGGAAGGTGTCCCTGCCCATGGCAGGGGGTGGGAATGGGATGATCTTTAAGGTCCCTTCCAACCCAAACCACCCTGTGATTCTATACTGAACTAATAAATCTGGAAACATCTGAGGGAGCTGAGGCAAGAACTGTGGAAACTTTAAAAAACTCAGGAAAGTTCTGTAGCAAACTCACTGATATCTGCTGTCCACCTTAACCAGTCCAGCTTCCTTCTTCACTTGGATTATACTGTCACTAATGCAACAAAAGTTTAGTTTTCGAGTCTTTTATCTGTTCCCTGTCTTTAAATACCCCCTTTTTTTATGGTGAATAAACCCCATCCATTCGTCATCACAGTAAACATGGCAATTTTTTTTGCAACTACAAAATTCAGCTCTTTAAAAAGTGCTAATTGCTCCTTTTGGAAAAAAGGGCCTGAATGTTCCTGTTCCAGCCCAGAAGGAGCAGCATGTGCACGGTGCTCTCAAGATTGTTTATATTCTCTGCTCCTCTATTCTTAATATTCTCCACTTGAGTTATTCTGAAGCCTGGCAGGCTCCGTATAAAAAGAAAACGGGTAAATGATTTAAAAAGTAGCCATCTTAGAGTTGAGCTGAGTGTAAAACAGCGAGTGAAATATTCTTTTTATCGCTATCCTAGTGTGGAAAGCCATGGAAAGACCCTCCACAGCAGGTCATCTCCATCCCTCAGAGAGGCACTGAGACAATTACTTCTCTCCCCATTTATACAACATCAGAATTAAATGCACCTGAAGACACAGCTCGGGGAATAAAAGGCAGTGAAAGTCTGAGGACGTGGCTTTGCTGAGGTCCACAGTGTGTCATCCATGAGAGGAGGGAGAGGGTTGCTCTTGGAAACCCCTCTTCCAGTTTTCCAACTTGTTTGATTCACATCTCTGTCCAAAATTCAAGATAAGTAAAAACTGCTCGTTGTGGCCCATGGAATGATGTAATTTAACAACCAGGATTTGTGCTATTGACTGCTCCTCTTTTCTGCTTTCTGCCACAACTTCCATCTGAAATTCACCACCAGAAGCTCACTCGCTCTCAGCTGATGCCTCCAAAGCGTTCTTCAGGTTTATTGCCGTCCTAATACTTGGGAAACAGGATTCAGTGTTGAGGAATAGAAGGAAAATGATGTCACTTGCCCGAATTTTGTGAAGAATAAAAAAATACTGGGAGTTTCCTGGAGGAGAGACAGGCCACCTCCTTTTCCCATAAAACCAGGCACAGGGCACATCCTGCAGACAGGCTCCTCCAAGGCAGACAGCAATTTGAGCTGTAAAGCAGTTTCTCATCCCCAGTGGCTCCATGCCATTGTAAACAGGAGGTAAAACTCACTTTAAAAGTGTTATTTGATTCAGCAAAGTTGAGTTTGACCCATTCGCTGGTTTTGAACACTCAATTTTTTCCCTCTCACTGTTAATTCAACCTGAAAAATTCCCTGTTTAGAGCGAAAGGCTTTATTTGAGGAAATGTTTGGAAAGGTTGGAGGGATTGGCTACCCAGAGTGCATCTGGATGGACAAAATCATTAGAACAAATCCCATTTTCAGTGACCCAGATGTTGATGCAGGAGCACAGAGTGGAGGAAATGTTGTGTAAAACAGAGTCAAAAACTGCCTGTGAGGTGAGGATTGCACCAGGAGTCCCATCTTGGGGCCATTTAAAGCCTCTCCTCTCTCCCCATCACGAGAGCTTTGCCCTCCTGAGCAGGCACAGCCTGTAAATTGTCCCCATTGAAGAACTTCTGAGGACTCTGCTTGGAAAAACAAAGATTTGTGCAAACAAGGCTTCAGGCTGCAGAAAACAGGAATTTCCAGTCAGAGCTGCCTGTCAGGCTGTTGGCACAATGGTTTGGCAGGACAAAGGGGAATGGCTTCCCACTGCCAGAGGGCAGGGTTAGATGGGATATTGGGAAG
>JAWMRA010000050.1:2641824-2657031 GCA_035584735.1 Pseudotriccus pelzelni | reverse complement strand
TTGCCCAGAGAAGCTGTGGCTGCCCCATCCCTGGAAGTGTCCAAGACCAGGTTGGATGGGGCTTGGAGCAACCTGGGATAGAGGAAAGTGTCCCTGCCCACGGCAGGGGGTGGCACTGGATGATCTTTAAGGTCCCTTCTAATCCAGGCCATTCTATGATTCTGTGAAATCCCCATCTCACCCACTTCAGAGTCCAAAACGTGCACTTGAGACAAGCCTGTTTCCTGACGTAAAAAGACATCCTCTTGATAAAACAGAGTGTCCTGAAACGCTTAGCACGACTTCCTAGGAGACAAAGGAGAGCATGGGGTGAAGCAAGGAAGCCAGACAGCCAGGAGATGTTTATTTGCTTCATAAACTCCCTGTTAGCAAGGCCGGGAGCGCCTTCCTGTGTGACAGCCCACAAAACACCCGGCGTGCTCTGCATTGTCACCATGATGTGCCCAATAAACTTTCTGCCGATAAATGTTCTCATTTAACCAGTATATTCCCATAAGCCCCCACTTCCCGCTGTCACAGGTATTCAGATTCAAAAAACAAAGCCACCCCTTTATAAAAGTGCATTTAATGAGGGTTTAACATTGGTGCAGTAAATTTGCAGGCAGCTGGATGTGTTTTTAAGTTTCCTTGACGTCTTTTATTTGTTTAATACATGGGTCCATAAAAGCCGTTTCTCTGAGCCTGCTAATGAGCAATAGGGGACTCACAGCTGTTTAAAACCTGGAACAAGGCATCAAAATGAGGGATGCAGTAAAGGCTGCTGGAGCAGGGAGCCCCACATGTGATGAGCAAGTGCTTTATGGTGCAGGAGGACGGAGCACCAGACACAGGGCTGCGATGTCACACCAGGTTTGCTCACAGGAACCCACGGCTCTTCTTCTCATCAAGTGAACAGAACCTCCTGTGGGATCACGGAGTCCTGGAGTGGTTTGAGCTGGAAGGGACCTTAAAGCTCATTTAGTTCCAATCCCCTGCCATGGGCAGGGACACCTTCCACTAGACCAGGTTGCTGCAGTCCTTGTCCAACCTGGCCTTGGACACTTCCAGGGATGGGGAGTCAACAGCAGTGATCCCAGCTTTAGTCCAAGGTGCAGTGGGAGCCTCAGCATGGGAGGCTGGCACAGGAGAGGGAAGGGGTGGGAAGAGATAAAATCTCTGTGAAGGTCCCTCTGAACTTGAAGCAGACTGCAATGGCTACAGCTGAGCTCTGAAACATCTCCACAGGGGAGTTCTTCTCTGTAATTGAATCTCTGAAGACTCTGCACCTGCAGCTCGTCCAAAACGAGGAATGATCCCCAAAAAGGGTCAGTGACAGTGCCAGCCAGCACAGTGGTTCAGGATTAGCTCCCATCACAGAGCAGCAGCACCTTGTTCCTGTGGCGGTCCTGCTATGGAGAGCACTGGGGGGTCACCACCACCTGCCTCTGCCATCCTGGCCCTCCTCAGTGCTGAGGCTGACGATGCTGTAGCTAAGAAATAGCTGTGAGAAGGCAGAGCCCAAACATCCACATTGTACATACGAAAATAAGCACCTGGGAGCACCCAAAACCAGCCAAAATTTGGGATAACTTTCCTTTGAACATTTCCCATCAGAAAGATGAAGTTATTAATCAAAGTAAAGATTTTTAATTTTTTTTAATAAATTTTGGGTTGAGAAACTGTTTTGAAAAAAGAAATCCTTCGGAGAAATATCTAAACGAGGGTATTTTTTCTCAATGTCTTTGAACAAAGCATTTTTCCATTATATAACAACAAGACATCTATTTTATTTTAAATTAATTAAAAATGGAAAATTAAAGTCTTGGGTTTCATGAGAGAGATTTTTTACTTTAATTTCCCTGACTGAATTTTATAAATCGCTTCAGACTGACGTGAAATGATTTCTTTCTACATTTCTTCATTTGGGTTGTGCAACTGGCAGAAAAATCAGTTCTTTGCACGTCTTTACTCTCGAATATATTGAATTCCTCTGTGAAGATGGAATGGATGGGAACCCTTGTGAACTGAGTAATTCAGATGAATAGTGTCTTCAAAGTCAATTACCACTGTGCAGAGATGATATCTACTTCTGCCTCAGCTGGACTCTCCAGCTCAATTTTTGCTCTTCCCCAGAACTTTCTGAAGATTTCTTTCTTTTCCCAGGCAAACTACCAAGAGATCCCTGTGTTGTACATGTGGATTAATTAGAGCAAGGAGGTATAAAACAGCTCCCAAATCCCAAGTGCTGCACTATAAGGTGACTCTCCAGTGCCTTTTCCAGCCTTGGTCCCTACATCTTCTTTATGAACAGCTCCAGTCCCAGCCTGTTTGGACTCACCGAAGTGGAGAATAGCTCAGTTTTCCCCAAAAGCAGGTGGCTGAGGGAGAGTCCAGCCCCAGCCACAACAGGACACAGTCCCCCAGGCTGTCCTCATGCGTCACAGCAGGTTCCTTCTTGCAGACTGTATCAAATTAAGGGCAAACACCAATAACCATGTTAATATCGTGATTATCAGGTACATTCCAGCTCGTTAAAGGCAAGCATTTCACTCTCCTGTGTGGCTGTTGGTTTAGAACAGGAGAGATGAGGATGGTTGTCCCTGCCTGCCCAAGGTACCCCTGAGGGAGCAAAGCCCCTACCTGCTCTAATTGTCCATCACAGGCAGAAAACCACTATATTACCCCTTTCCCAGTGTTCACATCCATTATATTCCTTCCTGTTTAGTCTGGCACCATGCCACTCCAATTCCTGTTCTCTATTGCTGGGGAGATAATAAATAAGGGCAATTATTCTTATCAGAGTTGCTGTAAGAAAGACAACTTCCTCCAGTGCCATGTAAATGCCACTTCTCATTCTTACTTTTATAATTCTTTAGCCAGTTATGGATCCATGTAGCTGTGCTTATATCAAAGCCAGTTTTAATTTATTTTGAGATTAAAATTTTATGAGAGATTGCATCAGATGCTCTTCTAAAATTCAAATAGACTACACCCACCACATCCCCTTCAGCTAGCAACTGTAATTCTATTTTAATAAGATATTGAATTTGTCTGCAAGTTTATTATTTTTTCCTGTACAAACCCACCCTCAAAGAAATATTTATCTCCTAATAATTGCCTCAGATTTATAAATTCAGTGTATGGTAAATGAGTGTGTTATTCTTTCTCTGTTTTTCTGATGAGTAGGACAATATTTGCATTTCTTCCTTCTTCTGCTGCTCCTCAGATATCTCCCAATCTGAAGGGGACCTACAAAGAAGCTGGAGGTCAGCTCTGCATCAGGAACTGTAGGGACAAGACAAGGGGGAATGGGTTCAAACTGAGATTGAGGAGGGTTAGATTGGATATTAGGAAGAAATTCTGCCTTGTGAGGGTGGGCAGGCCCTGGCACAGGTTGCCCAGAGAAGCTGTGGCTGCCCCATCCCTGGAAGTGTCCAAGGCCACGTTGGACGGGGCTTGGAGGGATCTAATGGGAGATGTCCCTGCTCATGGTAGGTGGGTGGAATAAGATGGTCTTTGAGCACTCTTCCAACCCAAACCACCCTGGGATTCTGTGATTCTACCTGTAGTTTCTCAGAAATGCATTAAAACAAGTGAGTGACTCCATATGGTAGCTCCTTTATCATCCTGGGATGAACTGAACTTTCTTTAGCTGGTCCCTGTGCATTTTAAATTTTCATAGAATCATGGAACATTTTGGGGTGGAAGAGACCTTAAAGATCATTCAGACCCCCTGCCATGGGCAGGGACACCTCCCATTAGACCAGGTTGCTCCAAGCCCCATCCGAGGAGTTCCTGAATTTGCCTTATATATAGTCCAGTCTAGTCTAGTCTAGTCTACTATTTTATTTTGGCTGTTTTATTTTCTTCTCTTTTCATTTGTGTTTAAAAACAGCTCTAAACCACGTTCTACAACATGCCCCTGCCCAAACGCGTGTGCTTGCACAGGGACATTCACCAGAACACAGACACAGCTTTGTTCAGCAAAAAGGGTGTCCCTTGAGCTGTGCCACCTGTGAGAGGGAACTCCCTGAGCTGGCTGGGACATCTCCACCTCAAACAGGCGCTCTCAGAAAGATCTGTATCAGGAATGTCACTCGGTGACAGCCTCTCACTGCACAGACAGGGACTGTTTCAGCTCTCACATGGTGTTGGGATGTACATCCCTGTGCTGTAACACTTCCCTGCAGGAGCTGAACCCACCCTTTCCAGAGGTCACAGCCCTGCCTGTGACCACTTCATACCCAATCCCCTGTTGCCTTGATTACAGCAGCATCTGCCTCGTCTTCGTGTGTTTTCATCTCGGGCGCCCAAGTTGCTTCTGTCAATAATAAAAATAAGCAGCAGAGCATCCAATGTATTATTGATCAGACAATAAATATTTTACTGGTTTTCAATAATTCAACATTGTCTTAAAAAAAAAAAAAAAACCCAACAAAAAACAACACAATCACACCACAACCCAAAGCCCCATGAACACTGGAGAAAACTCCCCAAGTCCTGAGAGGGCTTTGGGAAGAATGTAAAAGGGATAAAATCCGCGTTAAAAGCAGACGTGCCTCTCCCATTTTAAACCATGTTTTCAGGTTGGATAGAATAGTGGAGGGTTTGATGCACTTAATGATTCGCCTGAGCTGGTCAGGAGGGTAAAATATCTTTCCTATCTCAATAATTTATCAGAAATAATATTGCAGTGGGAAGTATACAAAGGGTTGCACCCTGATGGAGCAAAGCAGCGCGTACCTGCTTCCATACCTGCTTCCATACCCGGTTATTTTTGTGTGCTACCTCTTTCTTTCCTTATACAGAACCCCTCAGCTCCTTTTTTTACACTAGAATTTGTGTCAGATTTACTTATTTTTATCCTTAGGTGAAAAAAAAACACTCTTCTTTCAATTTCAGTGGGCTGTGAAAGCAAACACCTGGTGATAGTTTGCTGAACATTAAATACTCATCGGGCTTTCCTGGGAGCTCTTCCTGGCAGAGCTCTCATGCAAAGCAGTGCAGCTCTTCAAGGCTACTGAGATCACAGAAAACGCATTTCTGCTCTGAAAACGCCACTTTGTAAAAAAATGGCACCAAGGAAGCCCGTAACTGCTGTCTTTTATCACGTTTGCCCCATTTACAGCTCCAGAGGTGTGGTTTTCTAAGCGCTCAGCGCTGCACCGTCACCCACACCTGACAGTGAAATTGCTTGGCTCAGAACCAGGAATCACTCAAAACTTCAGCACTGAATTCCTCTAAACGACGCCTGCACTTGGGCAGGATTTTGTTTACTCCCCGAATTTCCACCAACAGTTGTGAAATGATGGAAATACTCCTTTTTTCCCCGTATTTTTCCGCAGGAATTGTTTGCCTCAGCAATACACACACTGCCAGGAAATAATAGGAAGAAGCAGATCAAGATATTCAGGCAGAGGTTTCTTTCCAGAGGTTCTTTCTCTGCTCTATCCTGCTGTTCACAGGGCAATAAATTTTGCTGTCGTGAACCCAGTCCGTGCCCATTTCCAGGGGGAATGAAGCTGTGTGTGGATTTACAGCCTCCCAGCCTCTGGGATGGCTGAACTCTCCAGCTCACTGTGCTCTGGGCTCCACAGCACCCTTGGGAAGGCTGAAAGCACCATCAGGGGATAGGGCTGAAGCTGCTGAGCTTCACCTGAGCCTGAATCCCCTAAAAAGGCCCTGCCTCTGTGCCAAGGGTATAATTTGGGTATTAGTGATGTCAGCTCAGCTCTGCCCAGACATTCTTAGGAAAGAAGAAGTGATTTGACTTTATTTTAGATGCAGACATTCCTTAATAATCCTGTGAGCTCCAGCAGCAAGGGCCACACCTAATTCCCATGAATGGCAAGCTCTTTGAAAAAAATGGCCCAGTTTGGGGACAAATCACCTTTTCTGTATCGGTGGGGAGGTGCAGATGAAACGTGGTACTGATGCTGATTCTGTCCTCGCTGAGCTCCAGTTCCTAATGGAGATCAAAGATCCCATTAGACAGATTTGATGAGGAGACAGTCCCTCATTACAGACTTTGAACAAGCTGAACAAAACCCATAAATAAAACCCAGGGCCTGCTCTTTCTCTTGGCACAGAACCTGGCTCTTCCTCCAGCACGGTGTGTGCTCGTCTGAAACATCCCAAGGAAAGATTTTATGAACTCATTTCCAGAATTCACTGGAGTTCTAAGGAATCTGTCCTGCTCTCTGACAGGGGAGGAAGGAATGCAGTAACAGCCCATTAGTTTAAATTAAAAATAAACAAGCGGGAAGAAAATGCTCTGAAAAGGAGTAATCAAGGCTTTGAGGCTGTGAGTGTAATTTAAATAGCAAACTTCTATGGGACACAAGTGAGAATTCAAGTACTGGAAGAACTTGAGCTTTGGGGTTTTGGGGGAGTTTTTGGCTTGCACTGGGACATCAGCTGTGCTGTGCCAGGAGAAAGACATGTTTGGAAAGGAGAAGGAGCAAACCATGGGACAGGGATAGATGTTTATTAAAGGCTCCTGTTCAAGGCAATTCTGTTGTCACTGACTTTCAGAAGAGATTCTAAACCACTTGCCATCCAAGCAGCTAAATCATCTCTCCCAGCAGCATTAGTGCAGTCAACCAGGCTGGGAAGGCTCTCTGCTCGTCCAAGACATCATCTCTTGGTACTTTTCCTGTCCTTTCTTGGCCTCAGTACAAATATGTAAATATTCTTCCATGCCTTGAGGTCCCATAACACTGGGATCCCCTCAGATTAAATTAATGTATACCATATACCAGCCCAGCTAAAAATCAAGATTTACATTCCCATGGCAAACATATTTCAAAACTTGGGGTCATTCTGCTTTGCAGGTCCCTTCACTTCCTCCCCACTTAATCAATATTCCTGGGGGAAAAAAAGAATAAACATATTTAGAAAGTCAACCCCAATTTATTGGCTGAAATATCATCAACAGGAGTTTAGCCTGCTGCACTTCAGAGTTTAATCTGTGGGGTGTTTTAGCTGTCTGCAGGCTTTGTCTCCTCCTGAGGACTGGAGATGTCTTTCCCTGGACAGGAAAGTCCTTCCCATTTCCCGGCTCCTGCTGTTCTGTTCCTACCTGGAGAGACTGAAACAGAGAGGAATTCAGAGCAAGACACCTCCAATTTGTTCCCCTGGTGCAGCCCTGTGGCTGCTGCCTCAATCAGCATCACGCTAAACACTTTAGTTAATTGGCAACAAATTGGGAGATATGAGCTGATTGCAATAAATATTTTATTAATTTTCAAAAACAAAAGGTTGCATCCCTTCTCGCCCAGTTTGATTGTGCACAGTCACACATATTAATGTGTAATTGCCACATCAATTGGCAATCGTGGGCTCAGAAGGAGCTCATTATGAGAAATACTTATGCATGTATCCTCAGCAGGTGTCAATCAGCATCGTGCCACCGAGATCAATGGAGCCAGGCTTATTTATAGAGCTAAAGCTCCAGCAGCTCACCTGCAAAACAAACCCCGGAGTGTGTTCTCAAACTTAAGCTGGGCAGAGGAAGAACACCTCTTTCCCTGCAATTTTATTTACATAAAAATGCAATTTTATCTGTATCTCGCCTATGTTGAGAAACCAGTTATTTATTTATTTTTTGCAGTAAACTCCTGGACTGAAATACAAATACTCAAACCCAAGCTCATTATAGTTCTCCACAAGCCACGTTTGCCTGCTTGGTTCTGGGGGATACACTGCAGGTGTAAGCCCTGAGTTGCTGCAAAAGTGGTTTTCCTTTTCATCAAATTGTTGCACAGGAAATCGCTGATTTCCATAACATTTTTGATCGGGAAAAGTCAAAATATAATGCTTCTCTATCATTCTTATAAGGAAAAAAAATCATCTCCTTAGCTGACTCAATTCAATTCTTTATTTTTCTGTGTGATTCTGATGTTCTCACACTTTAGAAACAAAGAACTACAATAATATCGAATATTTTATTCTGTTTTTTTGTAACATTCTCATTCTGTGGAAAAGGTAAACAACTTTTCTTCTCTTTGTTTTTTTAATTCGAGGGTTTCCTGTAAAACAGAAATTCTCTTTTTCTGACCAGTTTGTTGTGTAGATGGGATGAATAATTTTTCAGGCTTTATTTGCATCACAAGTTGTTTACTTTGATTACTTACCAGTCGTTCTGTGGGATATTTGAGCTGTCGCTGAAGTCATTTTGCCTTTCCTTCTGCTCCTTGCACAGGGGACAAACTGTTTAAACAGAAAAATAACAAACGATGAAAAGCAACTAAAGGAAGGAAAATAATTCATAAATCCTGGGGTCTGTGCATGGCTGTTCTTAAATAGCTCCAGCAACCTTAAACAGAAACCTGGTGGTGCAGTGATGTTCCCGTCCCCTTTTCCATCCCTATTTGCAAACAGCAGCATAAAAGCAGAGGAAATATTTGCAACCAGCTGGACTGAGGAAGGCAAAATGCAGCACAGCAACAAATATCTTCCCATCCCAAAGAAGAGTGATTAGTCCAATCCCATGAGTATATGTGATAGAGACATCAGTGTGAGGGCTCAGGACTTGCAGTGTGGTGACCCCTCTGTTCGGCTCACACATCTTATGAGCTGATGAATTTCAATTCGTCAGCTTTCTTCAAAATTTGGAGGTTTTTCTTGCTTTTCTCGGCTCTGCAGATGGGATGTGTGTTTTATTAGTACAATGTGGGATGCCACATTAGCTGAGCCAAAGGTGTGGAGACGATATTATTTATAAGGGGCTTGACTGAAGGCAGAAGAGTGGCTGGAGGTGATGAAATAATGAAAAATCTCCAGTTAAGCCATAGAGGTAACAAAAACATCCATTGTGGCATTTAAATAGAGAAGGAATAAAACAGTTCCTTGGGGCAGGAGGCTTTGCAGGAGGAGTAGAGCCAGCTGGGTCCATGGATGTGTGGGTCCCCAGGGTGTGGGGCAGGAGAGGAGTAAGTGGGATTCGTGGCGAGGATCCTGTGGGACTGGGAGAAGTGGTCAGTTTGTGCCAGGGAGAGACAAGTCAGCACAACCATCACACTCTCAGCCACGTCTCTGGGAGATTAATGCCAGCAACGATGGCAAACACTTCCCAGGGATGCATGTCTCCATCTGAACTTCCAGGAGCATTGAATCTGCCCAAGAAGTGGAGCGAGACATTTCTCTTGGCAGCTCCTCCGCCTTTCCCACGGAGCTTTGGCGCCTCTAAAGCAGAGACAGGTCATTGCACAGCCAAGCAGACAGCACTGCTGCCCCAGGCTCCCAGGACCTCATCCCTGCTTGCTCAGACCCAGCTCCAGGCACAAAGCAGGGTCTTCTGATGGTGGGGCCCGTGGGCCACCAAAAAGTTGCTCCACGCCAGCCTGTGCCAGCAATTGCCTCCAGGAGGTGTGTTTGTGGATCCTTCATTTAAAGACATACTTGAGGAAATAAATAATTAAAAAATCAAGTGTTTTAAACTTTCCATTTGGACAAGGGGCTGTTCCTCCTACCGTTGCAAACTCTGAAAAAAGTGGGCAATAAAAGTTGGATGAGAGAGGATAAATTTGGTAACCCACTGGAGCCAGCTCCCCAAATGACCACAGATTAATTAGTCACCTCCCATAAAGTACAAGTTTACTGCTGGCTCCCTCCTGACTCTTTTCTCCCTTCATTTTATTGTTTCCATCAGCACAGGCAGTTGCTGTACTTTTCTTCTCCTAAGCAAAGGGCCATAATTTATATAAACAAGAAGGGGAAGAGAAATGGGTGGCAGGAGTGCCAGGACTTTCCCATACTAGGAGTCTAACTCTCTGCAGTGTTTTATGGTAGGACAGAAAAAAACCCACAAAACAAAACAAATCATGAGCAAACATCCTTCTCCCCTTCTTTTCCAGCTGAGGAAATTTCCAGGGTCAAAGCCGTGTGGATGAGCTTTTCCAGCAGCCCCTGACGTCATCTTGCAAGGAGCCGCCAATTCCCCTTGCTCTTCAATCCCTCTTTGTGTTTCACCCAGCCTAATTAAGTTACTTAATTCCATTTGGTGGATACACTGTGGGAGCAAAGCTCCGTTCCAACACTGTTAACGAGCCTGGATTAGAAGTTAAAGCTCCCACTAATGCGTCTTTCCCTGGTGGCAGGACAGGGCAGGCTCAGCCCCAGGTTAAGGTCCCTCTTCCCACACCTTAACCCTCCATCTGAGCTCCTCACACAAACCACAGCCTGACAAGACCACCAAAAGAAGCTGAAACGTTCCCATGTACCCCTGGAGCTTTGCACTTTGGAGTATTTTTTTGAACCTCAATGATTTGGTTTTTCCTCAAACGGTTCCTCCTGGGACACAACTCCATCGCAAGGGGAGAAGGCAGCTCACTGCAGCCGACCCCTCTCCTCCTGCCAGGAGATCCTCCTGGTGCCCAGCAGCTCCTCCATCCCCCAGGATCAGTTCTGCAGATATAATTGATGGCTCCTTCATGGAGTCTTTCTTCTCTCAGTAAATTCCCTCCCTCGCAGGCAGCATTAGCATGGTCAAGTGAACTCTTTACGATCAATGGCCAAGGGTGAGGAAGTTTTCCTGGGAAAATGCTTGTGTTTGCAAACCTGCTGCTGGGGCAGTCAGGGAGGGCTGAAAGGAGCAGCACGCACCTTCTCTAGGGCTGTTCTATTCCTATACTTTTTGTGTACTTTGCATAATAATGTAATAGAGCTGACAAAAGATTTATTCCTGGCGCCTATAAAATGACACAATACAGTGGGTTTTAAATGGAGAGAGAGAAAAAAATCCAAGAGAAGAGGTAAATAAGTGGGCTCTTCTTAAAGTCTCTAAATACTATGGACAGAAATTCAATTAGTGCCCAGAAAGCTGCAGAAGCATTCATTTTTCCTTTTTTTTTTTTTTTTTTTTTCCCCGAAGCCTTTTAATGTCCAGGCAAGGGGGCTTATTTAAAAGATGCCAGTTGTGCCTGTGCACAGGTGTGAAGGCACATACAGGCAACACACATCTTGTGAGTGCATAATCACTGCCATTCTTCCCTCTCTGTCCAGGTACAGCTGTTGTGTTTGATGATGGAGCACCACTTGTTGAGGTAGAAACATTTTTATAGATTATGTGTAATCTTAAACTGGTGGTGCTCAACCATGGGCTACAGCGGGTGAATATGGTTTATATAAATCAATGACTCTCACAGAGCACATTTTGGTTTGAAGCACATGTTTGGACTGAAAAGGAGTTGTTTATATGAGCACTGGGCATTCAAGCCTTTTACAGCAGGCCTTGCACTTTAAGACCTTATCAGATTCTCACTCTGAACTGTAAGTCCTCAGAGAAGTGTTCACAGAGGTGTTTACCCTTTTGGAAAGCATTTTTGAGGCTTTACCTTGCCTCCCTGCAGACAGGTCCTCTCAGGTACAAAGTGCCATGAGCTGCCACGCAGCCCTTCCTGGAGTGAAACCTAAACATGGAAACTCAGATTGCTGCGTTTTAAAATGTGTAGCTGGACAAAGCAGAGGGGTAGAGCTGCCACCTCCCCCAGAACTGATGGAGAGCCCTGTCCTTGCACCTGCTGCCTGTGCAGGGGATGTGCTGCCTCAGCAGTGGGGGTGTGTTCACCCCCACGTCAAACTTGCCCAGACCCATCTCTACCAGCTTTCCTCTTCCTGCAAAGAGGACACAGTAAGCCAGAAATCTCGCTCTCTTCTTTCTGTTGACAGGATGAACTGCCTGGAGCTGAGGAGGGGTTTGCAGAGCTGCAGGCACTGTGCTGCTTGACCCAGGAGAGCTCCTTCACCCACGGGAGCTGCCACACCAGCCCCCTGACACAGCCAAGCACTGATGTGCTCTCTTGAGGTTTTTGTTTCCGTTTCCAGAGGCATCTTTCCAGGAGGTGGTGCTTGCTAGGATTGCAAGGAGCCATGGCAGACCTAGCTTGTGGCCTATATCACAGAACCACAGAATAGTTTGGGTTGGAAGAGACCTTAAAGCTCATCTGGTCCAACTCCCTCACCACGGACAATACCTTCCACTACTCCAGGTTGCTCCAAGCCCCTCCAACCTTGAACACTTCTAGGCATGGGGCACCCACAGCTTCTCTGGGTGCCTTAGCCTTGGCACCTTCATGAAGGACATGCCAGTGGCCTGCACACTGCACACGCGGTGATTTGGGGGCTGTGGCCATCAGGAGACTCGTCAGGGCTGATAAAAGGCTCAGGCATCTCCAGAGCCTCTTCCTGCAGGACCGTTTCACCACGAACAGCCCCAAGAGGAGAGAATCAACTCGTGCCGTGTCTGCAGGCAGCTAATGCAGACCGAGAGCACCATCTACTGTCGTTCTTCCCAGGATTATCTGTTATTGGCACGTCTGGGGCTCAATAAAGGGGCTGTTGCTAAAGGCAGGTGTCCTGGCTGTTGCACTGAATGTTGTTCAATAGCTTATTAGAGTTTACTAAGAAGGAAAGCTCACAGAGGGATGGATTTTTTTCTTCTCCACACTTACACCATGAGAAAGAACTCAGCATTTACAGGGGGACAGAGGCACCCTCTGAATCACACATGGTGGAACAGCACAACAAAGTTAATTTCCTGGCTATGATAATGTATGTTACGGACTAAGCAGTTAATTGAAAGGATTGTGAAACAAAATATTGGCTTGCATTTTCGTTGCAGTAGCCCATTTGAGCAGCAGCACTGAAGGAAAGAGTTATCCTGTACTGTGTCAGCTCTGGACAAAAAAGCTTTCATAAAAATACTGTGTGAATTGCACGGCCCATGGGCTGGATCTGTCATCACCAGGCTGTGCAGAGTCACCTGTCCTCAGCTCATGAGCAGAAGAACTTGCTTGTCATAGCTGCTGCTCCTCCTTAGGTATTTTTCCACAGATAGTCCAATTCTCCAGAAAAACCAACCTTTCTCCAAAGCACAGGAGCAAGATGAAGGCAAGAAAAAGTTCTGAAGTTCTCACAGGGTGGGGAGGCCCTGGCACAGGTTGCCCAAAGAAGCTGTGGCTGCCCCATCCCTGGAAGTGTTCAAAGCCAGGTTGGACGGGGCTTGGAGCAACCTGGACTAGTGGAAGGTGTCCCTGCCCATGGCAGGGCGTGGGATGGGGTGATCTTTAACCTCCCTTTCAACCCAAGCCATTCTGTGATTCTCTGATTGTGTTGGCCAGGCAGGGGCAGGATTATGATCACCAGGATATGGGGGCTGTTCATCCTCCCCCAGGGCCAAAGTGACACCCAGCAGAGTCAAGGGACTAAAACCCTTCCTTGCCTTCAAATACACGAGCAACGGCTTTCACTACTTTTGGCAATAGTTTCACTTACTTAACAGCTCCTTTATGGGTCTTTAATGTATGACATCACCTTTTCAGAGCAGGGGATCCCTGACATGTTTGGGGTGAGGGTAGTGAATAATTATTTGTTCTGTAATCTGCTATTAGTTTGATTTTTTGCTCTGATTTGCTTGGTGGACAGTAGGCTATTTGTCTATTTATGGGGTGGGGGCTTGTGTCTTTGTTTACACTTGGAGGGATTTTGTTCTTAAATCCAGACTGGTGCTTTGAATTATTCCTGGTGGCTCCCTAGGGGTTTTGCAGCCAGGGGGCAGGGGAGTGTCGGGGCAGCTCTATCACGAAGGGGAGGATGAACAGGGGATGGATAGGGCAAGATCCTTCTCCATTTAATATATTTATTCTCGACCTGAAAAACCCCTGTAACAGCCCTGGCTGGGGTGTGCCTGCTGTGGCCACAGAAGCAAATCAAAAGAAGAACTTTTCCCTTTCTTGGTCATCATCAGACACATTTGCAACCCGCTTGGGACCAAGCCAGCAGAAGATAAACTTCAGCACAGACATGAGCATCAGGGCACTGATCAGAAGAACTCTCCAGCTGGTAGCAAGTGTTGCCATTTTGATTCAGTAGCATTTTATACACACTTTGATTTTGTGGAATAAACAGCCAAAGCACAGATCAACTGGCCTCATTTTTACAGGCAGACTTTTAAACCTTTCCCTGCCAGATCACAAAATGCATCATTTGCAGTCAGAGTAATCTAAAATAAATCTGGGCTGATGCAAGCTCTCACAATTAAGGTGGAGGTTAAACACAAATGTAAAGAGAATAATTTGGTTTATCTTCTGGTTTTTTCCCTTTTCTTTTCCACTTCATCCCAAGTTTCAGCAGTGGGATGAGTGCTGGGGCCAGGCTGTGATCACAGGCATTTTCCTCTCAGTCCCGTGGAATCACACAATGGTTTGGGTTAGAGTCATAGAAAGGCTTGGATTGGAAGAGACCTTAAAGAGCATCCACCCCTCTTCCATGGGTAGAGACACCTTCCACTAGCACAGGTTCAACCTGGCCTTGGGCACTTCCAGGGCTGGGGCAGCCACAGCTTCTCTGGGCAACCTGTGCCAGGGCCTGCCCACCCTCACAGGGAAGGATTTCTCCGCAATATCCTGTCTAAATCTACCTTCTTTCACCTTAAACCCACTTCCCCTTGTCCTATTAGTTCTTGCCCTTGCAGAAAGTCTCTCTCCAGCCTTCCTGCAGGCCCTCTGTAGGTACTGGAAGGCTGCCATAAAACCCTCTCGATGGTGTTTCATTGTTCCTGCCATCGCTCCCACATTCCCTGTGGACACAGAGCATTGGGGGCCATCCTGGACATGAACAGCACCAGGGCCTGGGCTGGGCTCAGCAGCTTCACCTGCTTGCTGGCTGGTACCTCCAGAAAGCAATCCATTCTCTTTTTACGCATCCTAAGAAAACAATTACCAGCAGGAGTGATGAATGCACTTCTAATTATATCCTCGCTGTCTCACCCCCTCCTAGACATGAACTGCTTCAACAGGTAAAGGGCATTCAGGAAAAATAAAGGGAATCATTCAGTGGCAACCGACTTAAGGGAAGGTTTTCACACCTGGGTTGTCCTGGGGGATGTTCACAGGGAGCAGGGCAGATTTTGGGGGGGGTTGAGTTGGAGATCCAGCAGCTCAGCTGAGCCTCCAAAACAGCTCTGTGTGTTTTGCACGCTGCAGGTGTCACCTCTCTGTGCAGCACTGTCCCTCACAGGGGGTGGTTTGGGTGGTGCAGCATTTGGATGCACTTTTTATTGCTTTCACTTCCAAAATTACGCCTTTTATAAGGGCACTGAGGGACAGGACAAGGGGGAATGGCTTTAAACTGCCAGAGGGCAGGATTAGACTGGATATTGGGAAGAAATTCTTCCCTGTGAGGGTGGGGAGGCCCTGGCACAGGTTGCCCAGAGAAGCTGTGGCTGCC
>JAWMRA010000050.1:2626059-2637868 GCA_035584735.1 Pseudotriccus pelzelni | reverse complement strand
CAGAGAAGCTGTGGCTGCCCCATCCCTGGAAGTGTCCAAGGCCAGGTTGGATGGGGCTTGGAGCAACCTGGGCTGGTAGAAGGTGTCCCTGCCCATCAGAAGGGGTGGAACTGGATGATCTTTAAGGCCCCTTCCAACCCAAACCATTCAGTCTCTCTGATCCCTGCTTCCCTCTCATGGCTGTCGTTCCAGGGAAGATCACCAGACGGATATTAAGGAAGATTGCAAAAAACGACCAAGACCTGGGGGACATCTCCACCTTGGCAGACCCGGGCATCATAAAACAGCTCTTCAACAGCAGGTGTGACACAAAGCAGTAGCAGCAGGGCCTGTCCCTGCTGAGCAGGACTGTGGCAGCAGCAGCAGTGTCCTGATGAGCAGGTCCCTCAGCCAACCACTGCCTGCCCGGGAAGGGAACCTGCACCTGTTGAATTGAATGTACCAATGCTTGGGACGAGGAGATCTGGCTCTGGAGAGGCCGTGTCCACGCGTTGCAGGAGGGTGTCCGTCGTGTTCCAGATGGGTATCAGACATCTGAGGTTCAGCACAGAGGGACTCACCCTCCTCCCTTTTTGCGGCACCTCGTTCTTGATTTTAATTTAATTTTTTGGGGGGTGGTAGAGGGCGTTAATTAACTTTATGTAATTGAGGGGCCCTGGCACCTTGTACACAGTGGGAAGGAACTTTGAGGGCTGGAGGGGAAGTGGTGCTGGAGTTGCTCAGTGCAGGCAGGCCAGGGAGGTGTATCTGCCACTACCCACACACCTGATACGCTTCTCCTTCTCCTTGGGGTGCTGCAAACTGCGGGAGCACTGAAAACACTCTCACATCATCACTGCACAGCTCAGCTTGTCTTGCACCCGCTGTCCAAGCCTGCTGCTAGCAGAGGCCCTGGAGCCTGGAGTGGGGTAAGGCTTGAGGGAGCTCTGGGCTTTAAACAGGTTTTAAAGCAATTTGATACCAAGATCTGCTGCTTCCTACCCGCATGGTGGGTCTTTCACTGGCCATGGGCACTCTAGGGAGCCACAGAGGGGAAAAGCCTTGGTGTGATGTGCTCCATGGAGCACTGTTTCCTCCTGCCCTGCTGCCACCACCTCACAGCTCCCTTTGCTTCCTGGGGGAGGATTGGGGGTTGTTACAGCAAAGGATGGTGGGGAAGCAGCCAGGCAGAGGCACCTTTCCCATGGCAGGTGACCCAGGCAGGCACCACGACCACTGACACAGCACAGAAGCCAAGGCAGGCACGGCTGTGCGAGTCCCACGTTTCCTCACCAGGAAAAAACTGGGAGATGTTGAAAGTTAGTGTTTGCTCAGATCTGACACGGCTTTATGATGCTGAGAGCTAAAGACCCCCAACCATCTTGCCCAGGAGCCTGACCACCACCAGGGTCCTGCCAAAGCCATCCTTCCTCCAGTGAAGGACATTGAACCCCGGCCACGGCTGAGCTGGGGCCGATACCTCCTTTGCAATGTCTGTATGAAAACTGCATGTGAACCATTTGATTTTGCACTTAAACCAAAGGAGAAATGGGCTTTAAAACTTGCTGCAGCAGCTGTTTTGGTGAGAGCCAGCATAACAGGCTTTACCTGCAACCTGAGCTGACTTTGGGATGGGGAGGAGGAGGCGGCAGCTGCCTCTGGGACGGGGGGCTCAGGGCAGGTGTTGCTGGGCTGTCAGCCAAGTCCCAAGTCTCACTCCCTACCTGCTGCTCTCGCTGGCACAGCACCCATGTCACCTCTACCCTGGGTGCCTGCCGGTGTCCCACGTGCCCCCACAGCTCTGTACCCCTGGATTGTGCCACCTTGGTGACAAGGATTCCCACATCCTCGCTGCTCCTGTTACTTTTTTTGTCAGCTGTGTAATTTTCGGCTGGAAACAGCAAAAATTTCATGCAAAATGAAATAAAATTCGAGAAAACAAAATGGAAGCAGGCTTAAGAGTGCGTGTGGGTTGAGTCTGGGGGAGACGGGTGCTCAGTGCTGTTGGAGGGGCTGTGCCATAACCAGGGTTGGCTTTTGGGAATGGGAAGAGGCAGATTCCTGCCAGCAAGATGCTTTTCCATGGACTGGGATTTACAGGCAGTGAATGGCAGCTGGGGTAAGGGCAGAAACTCTGATGCCCACTCAGGCACAGCCATGGATATCTGCACACCTGGGCTCCGACAAACCCGGCACAAGCAGCATGGTCAGATTGCACATTCCTTTTAATCTCTGGCTGGGGGTAATCAACCCCCCCGGAAAAACCTCCAGGAATCCCAGGATCAGTCACACAGGCACAACAGGGCTGTTCCCCAGGTGACTGATGGGTGGTTGATGCCATGAGCCAGCACATCCATTCTCCAGGAATTCTGTGCTGCTTCTGTCACTGACAGGGTTGGGCTGAGGCTGCCTGGGCTCTTCACTGCCAGAAAGGTGCAGCTTTTAGGGCTGAGGAGGAAGAGAAGCTGAAGGAAGAGGCGTAACACTTTGAGCAGGAGAGCCCATGCTCCTCCCTGTCCCTCCACTGCTGTGCTGTTCCCACTGATCCATGAAACCTGGAGGGAGACATCTGTCTGCTGGTGCTGGTCCCACAGTAAGGTGCTGGAGCTGTGCCTGCCCAGCCTCTCCTGCAATTCCTTGGCTTCCTTGCCACAGAGCTCCCAGTCTCCACATCCCAGCAGGACTATTTCCAAGCTCAGGGCTGCCTGGGAAGATGATCTTAGAGTGGGATGTGCTGGCACAAGCCTGGGGGGATTCAGGGTTCAATAACGTGCTGGCCATGACACAGATCTCCAGTTCACCATCCCCTTGGGATCTGCCCCCAGTGCTGAGGGATCCTTATGCCAGCCTGTGGAGATCTGTTGGACAGGGCTGCGGGAGGCAGTGGGAGCAGAGGCAGCCCTGCACTCCGCACTGCTGCCTGCCCTGTGTGGCACAGAGGCACTGCTTGAGATGAGCACCCAGTCCAACAAAACTGGAGTTGGGCAAAGCAAAAGCAAAAAAAAAAGCAAGCAAAAGGCCCTTGGGCAAATTGCCCAGGACAGCTGTCCCTTGTGCAGGAGCCCTGAGGACCCTCAGGCACAGGGAAAAGTCAGAACCAGAGCAGCAACAGCACAGCAAGGGCTGGAGGGGCCATGGCATGTGGAGCTGGGCTCTCCGGTCTAACCTGGAAAGCACTGAGGCACTGTGTGAAGATGAAGGCTGTTACTCACACATCCACCCTTCTCCTCTCATTCCTTGGCTTTGTGTGTCTGCAGAAACACTGCAGTGTCAAGGAGCCCAGAAGTGGGAGCAGCATCAAGGCCCTTTGCTGTACACAGCCCTGCCCCCAGGGGACACCCAGACTCAGGCAGGCCTGGGAGGTCACAGCTGGGCTGCGCATGGGGCAGGGTCCCCTGGAGCTGGAATCACAGAGAAGCTGGTGCTGGCACACAGGACCTTGGAGCAGTCGTGTCCACACAGTCCTTCCTCATAGCTCCCAGCACAACAGACCTTGGCAAGTGCATCCTACGGAGGAACTCCTGTGGCAGATGATCTCTTCAGGCAGCGGGTGAGGAGGGTGGGTGGGACACAGCTCCTCACACCAGGTAGGGAGTGTCCAGCACGGCGACCCCGGCGGCCACGCCGCCGTCCGCATGCTGGATGGCCTTGGTGCGCAGGAGGTGCCCGGCGGCCTCGTTCAGCACCATCTCCTGGCCCTGCCTGTAAAGGAAACGGAGACTCAGTCCCTGCAGAGCACAGAGCTCCTGGCATTCATCCTGGCCAGTGCCTGGGCTCCACTGGCCATTCTGGCTGGATTTGCACATAGTGTCAGGGTCCGAACACCACCAGAGTGCCTTTGTTCCTAAAACGGTACAAGAAGGACTTGAATGCTACGGGAACGTTTCTCTGGGTCTGTGAGGGTTTTACACAAAAGCAGCAGCTATTTAGGGTTGAATATGACCCCCTTCAGACATTTCAGAGATCACCAGGGCTTCATGTGGCTGCATCCAGAACCTGGGAAGTGCTCCCAGGAGTCAGGGATGAGACATGCTGGCTCCACGTGGCTGTTACACCAGTGGCTGCCAGCACAGGCTCTGTGGTTTTTCAACAACTCGTTTGGCAGCAGGTTCAGAGCAGCAGAGTTTGAACACGTGCTCAGAGCTCTGCCAGGGGCACAGACTGAACAGTCACGCCTGTCCCCTGCACCTACAGCTCCCCAGACATCTGTCCTGCTGCTCTGCTCGGGCAGCACAGAGGGGAAAACCAGGGAAGCACCCCCAGAACACGAGCACGTTCCTCACCTGACATAGACACCGAAGATACCAAGCTCGGAGATGCACTCGGACACTTGCAGGGGACTGTGAGCCCTCAGCAAGTAATTCAGTGCTGGCTGGGGTTTGATCTTATCCATCAAGATGTAGGAGGTTCTCTCAGGGCTGTCTTTGATCTTCTGCAGAACCTGCCTGAGCTCTTCACCATAGAGGTTGTTCCCTGACAACAAAACCAGCACATCAAGCACTTCCCAGCCCAGAAGAAGCCCCTGCCCCCAGCTTTGCGGCCCAGCAGCCCAAATGACGCAGCCTTTGCCTCCCCAGGTGCTGCCTGGGCTCCTCAAACCCAGCACTGAGGCCTCAGGGGCTGCTCCAGGAGCAGCACTACCCTACTGCCATGACTAATCCCCATGGCTACAAGTAGCCACAAATCACCCCACCTTTTACCCCTCAGCCCAGGACCAGGAGCCAGCACAGAGCTCCTGCCTCTGCTGGATACAGCAGAAACTACAATGCAGACCACCCAGGGGCCCAGCCCAGCTCGTACCTCCACCTTCTCGCTGCGGCTTCAGCACAAACCGGTCGGGGTCGGCGATGGCTGTGGCAGCTATCTTGTCACCCTCTTCACCCTGGAAAGAAAGGATGGAAACAGGGTGGACATCAGGAGGAATTTCTTCACAGAAAGTGGCTGCAAAACTTTGGAAGGGGCTGCCCAGGGAGGTGGTGGAGTCCCCACCCCTGGAGGTCCCCAAATAATGATGGGATGTGGCACTCAGTGCTCTGGGCTGAGGGACAAGGTGGGGATCGGGCACAGGTTGGACTTGATGACCTTGGAGGTCTTTTCCAACCTAAATGATTCTGGGATTTTTGAACAGCAAAGCACCACAGAGCAGCAGGGGCTCCTCGAGAGGCCCCTCTCAGCAGGATCAACAGGGATCTCACAGGACCACAGCAAAGCCCCCTCACCTCCTAAACCAAAGAGCAACATCACACAGGCCAAACACACGTCTGCATGTCCATTCCCGATCCAGCCCCACTCCCCCTCACCTCGTCCAGGGAATAGAGTCCAGCAAAGGTGGCTCTCATCCGAGCCACAGCCTCAGGACGGCCGGGCAGCAGCTTCTCCAGCGTCCCCGGGCGGCTCAGCTCCTGCTGCACCTTCTTGGTGCCCGCCAGCTGGGTGGCAATGTCGGGGCACTTCACCGCCCGCGACCGCTCCAGCAGCAGCCGCGCCTCCCAGTTCTGGGGCACAACCAGAGCAACACCCCCGTCAGGAAAAAAAAACAAGACTCAAGGTTTCCTCTGCTCTTTTCTGTTCAGTTATCCACAAAGGATTTGTCTCCTCACTCCCTGCTGGCAGGGATGGGCGGGTGGGAGTAGCGCTCTGCAGACAAGCAGACAGGGATTTCATCCCACCTCTGGGAACAGCACAGCCAGGTTAATCCACTGCTTCTGCCAGTTCTCCCTCCCCAGCTTGTCCAGTGCTGCCACCTCCAGACAACAGCAAGATCTGTTTTGTATCATTATTACCTGCAGCCTCATAGTGCTGAGAGAGCACAGGGAGTGATCTGCAATCACGTCTAAACCCTTTAAGCAGGTGCCAATACCCACATTGTACAGCATCAATTCAGTACTGCACTAAGAGACCACCCTGTGGGTAGTGATTGGAAAAGAAGACACACATTTTTCTTACAGCCTGGGTCACCCAATACTGCCTGGAGGCTCAGCTCCCCAGTGCTCTCAGCCATGATGGGCAGGACTGACCCCTCCCTGGACAGGGCAGAGGCCCCTGGGATCAGGAGGCATTTCAAACTCCCAGTGGGTGATTCCCCGAGCAGGACGGTGGGCACTGACCTGCTGGTCGTAGGTCTGAGGCACGTAGCCCTCCCTGTAGTACACCACTGCGACCTCCTGGTTGTCTCTGGAACAGAAACCAGAAGTGTTCACAGAGCCAGGCCAGGCCCTGCCCGATCCCCAGCACCACAGGGTCACACATGAAAAATACTACAGCTTTTGCCCCTTCTCCTTGGCCCCCAGGCTGTTTGCTCCTGGCTGAGGACTGCAAGCCCTGCCACCTCTGCACTGAGCCCAGCTGGGCTGGCCTGTCCTGAGACATGGGGAGCTGATATCTGGCCTGTACTCTAACCAAAGGCTCAATAATTCTGACATCCAGCCCAGCAGGGAGGCAAGAACCTCATTTTCTAACAGTTTTTACCACTTGTAACCAGGCTTGGGAAACTCAGCCTGGAGAGAAGGAGGGTCAGGGACGACCTTCTCACTCTCTTCAACTCCCTGACAGGAGGGGGGAGCCAGGGGTGGGTCGGGCTCTGCTCCCAGGGAACAAGGAACAGGATGAGAGGAAATGGCCTCAAGCTGTGCCAGGGGAGGTTTAGGTTGGATATAGGGGAAAATTTCTTCACTGAAAAGGTGGCCAAGCAGTGGCTCAGGTTGCCCAAGGCAGTGGTGGAGTCACCATCCCTGGAGAGATTTAAAGTGTGGATGTGGCACTTGGGGTCATGGTTTGGTGGTGCTGGGTTAAAGGTTGGACTCAGTCACAGAGGCCTTTTCCTTCACTCTGTAACTATGATTTTTGAAGCTAGGAGGGAACAGGGTCCTTCTCGGGTGGCACAGGCAGGACCTCAACTCAACAACCTGAGAGGCACCAAAGCACCTGCCAGGGCTGGGCTGTCAGCACAGCTGGAGCACCACAGCCCCCAGCTTTGGCCACACAGACTGTGCACGGGGTCAGGAAGCTGCTGGGGAAGGGCAGAGGAATTCAGCACTGAGAAGGGAGGGTGCCTGGGAGGAAGTACAGGGAATACACTTTCCCCTCAACTATCAAGCCCTGACAAATGTATTCATTAATCAAACCCAGCACAGACACCAAAGGTCAAACCAACCTAACTACAGAAAAAACATTTGCATGAAACCACGTCTTCCTTCAGGCTTGTACAGCTCCAAGCACATTACCTGGAAACAGGACAATGACAGATGTCACACTTGGGACGAACTACCAGCACTCAGAGTCTGACCTGCACGTCCTGGTCTCCACAGGGAGTGGGCAAGACACGGAGTGAGTTCAAACCCAAGAGATCCCAAAAGGACATGGAGTGCTTCCTCCTCCAGCACTAACAACCCAGCCCAGCTCCTTCTGGCAGAGCATCACATGAGCAGTAAACAGGAAATGGCTCTGTGGAAGCCTCTGAAACAGCCCGGGCTGTTCACAGCAGGTGTATGTGGAGGAGGTAAAGATCCCACAGAGCAATGCAGGCTGTGGCCTGAGGGAGGGAAATTAAGCTTTGTGTATGCAAAATCTCACCACTCTGAAAACAAAATCATGTCAGCTCCAAGAAGAAACAGCACCCTAGAGCACGGAGAATTGCTGCCTCAGACAGTCCCTATTTGTACTCAAAACACACTGCCAGGTTTGGTAGAGAATTCTGGAGAATTGCTGGAGAATTCCCACTGGCAGCCCCGTGTGCCCAGCACGTGGCAGGAATGCGCACCTTGGCTCATACTCACATATACAGCCTCCTGCTGCCATCCAGGGACCCCTTCTCAAACACATCCCTGAACCGCCTCCGGATCACACGGATGTTCCTGGCAACAGAGCAGTGGGACAGTCAGCAGGATGGGCACAGTTACCTGAGCTGGAAACCACAGATGGACAAGGAGGATCTGCAGGTTCTTTCACAAATAACCCCAGGCTTTGTACTGTGGAGCCACAGGAATCCTGCAGCCCAAGACAGCCCCTGTTTAGGGACCCATCCTACGTTTCCTGCCTTGAGGGAAACACCAAGATCAGGCAGCAGTTTTCTCTGCTTCCCTTTCCTAAAACTGAACCTTTTCCATCCCAGGGAAACTCAATCCTTACCTGTTCCACAGCTCATTTTCTACACATCGCTGATCAAAAATGTTCCTCTGGATTTCCTCCACCAGAAACATCACCACAGCACTGCAAGAGATACCAGGGGCACCATTAAACCCACAAACCCTGCACATGCATCCAGGACCACCAGCTTTTCATCTCTGTGATCCAGGCTTCCTGCACTGCTCCTGCTCAGTTTCTCCTGCTCTCTCCTTACCTTTGGGAGCCGTAGAGCTCCCAGGCTTTGGCAATTCCCAAGGCCAGTCCCTTCGCTGGGTTGTTGGGCAGCAGGCGTGACGCCTCCTTAGTCTTTCCCAGCACCTTCAACACCAGCCTTTGGAACAAAAAAAGCTGTAAATGCCATGACAGCCCCATCTGGAGCAAGGGAGCAGAGTGTGGGTAGCACATGAGGACAAGCAGTGCAGCAGCCCGTGCAGTGCAGCTGCAGCAGTGCCAGAGGGGCCCCTTACCCGTGGACGTCGGCCGTGCGGGAGGTGAGGCCCCCAAAACTGGCAGCAATGGTGTTTATTTCTATCTGCTTCAGAGCTGCTGTGCCATCCAGCCCACAGTCAAACATGTAATCAGAGCGGTTGATGCCTAAAAACACAGTCTGAAACACAGGGGAGGGGTGGTGGGGTCTCCTGTTGCCTTTAACTGTAAATCCCTTTGATGACCTCACTTTAAAATCCTCCCAGAGCAAATACAGTCATAAATTCAAAGAATGGTTTGGGTTGGAAAAGACCTTAAAAAACATCTAATTCCAACCCCCTGCCACTGGCAGGGACAACTTCCATTATCCCAGGTTGCTCCAAGCCCTGTTCAACTTGGCCTTGGACACTTCCAGGGATGGGGCAGCCACAGTTTCTCTGGACAACCTGTGCCAGGGCCTGCCCACCCTCACAGGGAAGAGGTTTTTTCCTAATACCTCATCTAAACCTACTCTCCGTCAGTTTGAATCCATTCCCCCTTGTCCTGTCACCTTCATTTTGATAAAAACTTCTGCAAGTCATGCCCGTGGGTGCTCTGCCTCTTGTCCAGGGCCCAGAGGCCTCCCAGTGCTCCAGAGGAGTTCCCAACACTCAGGAGAGTAAAGGAGCTTCTGGTGCAGGTCCTGACAGGACACATATCCCTGCACACTCCCAAGGCTCCCAGAGGACAAACCACATCAACTCCTCCCACACCGGGCCTGACTGTTTGTATCAGCACCAACCAAATGGCACAACTCAAACAGGGCAAGGTCCTGAGCTCATGGGATGTGACGAGACATGGCAGGGAGTGACCAGCCTGGCTCAGAGCCCAGCAATGCCACCTCAGTGCCAAGAGGCACAGACCACCAGGATCCCCTGCCAAGGTACCTGAGCCAAGCCTTCCTCCAGAACTTGCACGTAGATTCTGAAGAGTCGAGCTGTGAAGTCATCGACCTTGATGGTGCTGGAGGGAAACACAGACCAGATCAGTTCCCTGATGCTGCCACAGAGGAACAAGAAAACTAACTCTTCTCCAGAGAAAGGCCCTTAGCAGGGACATTCTCCAGCACAAGGAGCAGGGCTGGGGCTCAAGCAAAGTGCCACAGCACTGTGAAACATCTCCCCATGAATGCACAGTGCAAAACCACACACAGACCCAGTTTGCCCAGCACAGGCACTCCACAGAAGGCCTCACCTCACAAAAGGCAGGGGTGACTCACTGGCACAGGGCAGCACCTCAGCACACGCAACCCCAGGTGCCGCATTCCTTAAGCACAAGTACAAACCTGCCCCCACAAGCTCTGGCTGCAGCCAGCTCTGGAACAGGCACAAGCATTGAAACAGCTTCAAAGGCTTTAACAAAACAAAAGGATGCTGGAAAACAGCCTTCTTTGCTCTGTCCCGGTGCCAGAGAGCCTGCAGCACCCATGGACAGGCAGCACAGAGCAGGCAGCAGGAAAGGGAGTGAGATTTGTGAAAGCACCAGCCCTACAGTTATGGAGGACACAGCCAGGGATGGTCACTCCAGCCCACAGCAACAGCCACAGATAAATTCAGCAGAGTCCAGGAGCCAGAGCTCAACAGGCCCCCAGCAGCCAGAGCTTGTGAATGGGAACGCAGGAGTGTGGGGACAGGGACACCTCACCCTCATAACTGTGAGCAGGCAGAGCTGCTGGTTATGGGACAGCCACGGGTAGATGCAAAATAAGACTAAAAGAGACTCGTGAATCCCAAGACTCAAAGATTCCAGTGACTTGCATTTAAGGCCCAGGGGTCAACACGCACACATGTAAGAATTCACCAGCCTGAAACACTGGCAACATTGAATATCATTGCAGGGAGTCAGCTCTTGGCCAGATGTCCCAGTTTCTGAGGCCCAAGGAGACCTCCAAGCACACAGACTTGATGGTAATTCATCTTAGAAAAAAGAATGCAGCAAAGGAGGCAGTTTCTGCTGAGGACAGGACTGCCCACCTCAGCTTGTGGGACACGAATGGATGGCAGGTAGGAGTGCCCGCAGGGTGATAAATCCTTGGCATTTAAAATATTCCCTTAAGATGCAACATGCAAAAACGTTACCTGGCCAGAGTCTGCTCCAGGAATTCTCTGTTTTGACTGATGGCATCCACCAGCAGGTTGAAATCCTGCTGAACAGCGTAGGCCTGTTCAAACAAGGCCCGTGGCACCGCGGATGGGAGCAGCGTGAAGGGCGCGTAATTCACCACCTGCACACGGGGGAGGGAGCAGAGCACTCAGGTCTGGGCAGCTGGAGAGGGGATAAAGAGGTGCCTCTTCTGCTTGTCTGAAAACAGCTTCTCCAGAGCTTCTCAGGCTCAGTGCTTCCCCCCCGAAGGATGCCCTGTTTCCACCCGAACTGGAGGGCAGTGTCGCCGGAACAGCTCAGTGTCAGAGAAGAGGGGAATTTGTCAGTCTTGGGTTCTGGCCATCAGAGTCACCTCCTCTGATCCCTGCTCAGACTCAGGGGTGACTCCGGACTCCTGGCTCAGCCCACAGCTCAGGCATGGGGCCACGCTCAAAGTCAAAATATCATACCAGAGAGCAGCTCCCAATTCACCTGGATTTTACATGAAGCAAGGGATACTGGCAGTGTGTTCAGCCTCTCCTCCCAGGCTTCCTCTTCCTCTCACCCTTCAAAATCCCCCAGAGCCCTGACCTGACAATGGGATTGCCATCAGGGAGCAGCTCTGTGATGGACACCTCCCTCCTCATACCTCTGCCAGGTGCCTGCTTGTCCCCAGGCTCCTCAGGGATCTGTCCCCAACACTGCCCCACCCCTTTTCCACAGGGATACTTCTTCCTCTGAGACCCCTCCAACACATAGAGCCTCCCACCCCAGCCAGCTGCCAGGGATTCCCTACAGGTAAATCCCACGCATTAGCCACCTCCACCCCTGTCACTTTGTCCCAGGTATGGGGGCAAAGGCTGATTGCAGTTGGGAACACGCCAAAAGCAGAGGCCCCTCCGTGAGGCGCTCCCGTGGTTCAAAGGTTCATATGGGCGGTGAGAGGCTGGGAGAGAGATGGACTCCCAGCACCATAACCGGCAACTTCTTAAGCCTTCCCAGACCTGCCTCTCTCCTTGGAAAAGGGGATATGTACTGAAAAAGGGGAGCTGTACTGAAAAAAGGGAGCTGTACTGGAAAAGGGGAGCTGTACTGGAAAAGGGGAGCTGTACTGGAAAAGGGGAGCTGTACTGGAAAAGGGGAGCTGTACTGGAAAAGG
>JAWMRA010000050.1:2553528-2625959 GCA_035584735.1 Pseudotriccus pelzelni | reverse complement strand
CAAAGTAAAGGGGCAGAGCTGCTGTCCCTCTGCAAGGAGAGGGGGGGTGTTTTGGGAGCGGGCTGTTGCCTCTCCGTGGAGAAATCCATGATAAAGGAGCGGGTATTGATCCCGGTGCTTCTGATCGCCATTGGTGATTACAGTTATTATTGTGGTGGTGTTAATTAGAGGGGAGGGCCAGGGCATGTCTGTCTGCAGGTGAGGATGTTGCTGCTCGCTGGCAGTGTCTCCCCAGGGTGCTGGTGGCTCCTTGTGGGAGGAGGGATTTAAGTTGTGGGGGAAAGGGGGATTGATTTATTTTGAGCCTGGGCAGGTTGTGCCGGTGACGGCGGGTGGGAATCGCTGCTGGAAACGGTACCTGCGGGATTTGTGCCGTGGGATTGGGATGTCCCCCTCCCATTGGGATGTCCCCAGCAGGCCCAGGAGCATCACTGCCTTGGGGAGCATCTGCCCGGGGAGCACACGCTGGAGCTGGGTGACATGGCAAAGGGGATGTGGTGGCTCGGTCACGGGGCCACCTGGAGGGGTTTCCTGGAGGATTTCTCCTTCCAAACTGGTTTCCTGCTGCGTCCAGTCACATCCCCTTTCCTTCCCCAGTGCCTGGGGGCATCGCCTCAGAGTCGCTCACCTTCACCCCGCTGGAGGACATGATATTTCTGAAGTGGGAGGAACCGGTGGAGCCCAACGGCCTCATCACACAGTATGAGGTACGTCCCGGAGGGCTGTGGCTCCCAGGGCGGGGACAAAGGGACACGGGAGAATCCTTTTGGGGGGATGCAGTGGAGGGAATTTGGGACAACTGCTGCTGTTGCTCATGGGGATTAAAGGCAACTGCAGCACTGCTGCTGCCCCCAGGCCCTTCGCTTGGCTTTTCCGGTGAAACTCTGCTTTTGATTTACCCCAAAAAACATCTGCCTCCAGGCTGCCCCCATGACCCTCCGTGGAACTGACCCCTTTCACCCGGATCCGGGGTCTCCCCCCTGTCCCACGGCCACGGGTGACGCTCTGCCCTGTCCCTGCAGATCAGCTACCAGAGCATCGAGTCGTCCGACCCGGCCGTCAATGTGCCCGGCCCGCGCCGCACCGTGTCCAAGCTGCGCAATGAGACCTACCACGTCTTCTCCAACCTCCACCCTGGCACCACCTACCTCTTCTCGGTCCGGGCCCGCACCGGGAAGGGCTTTGGCCAGACGGCGCTCACCGAGATCACCACCAACATCTCCGGTAGGTTCCTCCGGCTCCACGCCACGGCTTCTGCTCCACTCAGATATCCTGTGGCTCTGTCGACCCTCTGCATCACTCCCGTGATTTTGGGGGCTGGAAGGTTTTCGGTGACTGGAGGGATGCTCTTGGGGGTGGCAGCTGTGCTGTGAGCCCCACAGGCAGCCCCTCAAATTGGTGGGTCCTGGCTGGGGAGTCCAGCCAGCCCAGTGCTGGTGCCTGGTGCTGTCTGAGCCCTCAGTGTACAAGCCAGGGATTAATTGGGCTTTGCTAATGAGCTGTGCAGTACTCGAGGCTCTTTGCTCATGTCCGTGGTGTCACTGTTAACTGCAGCAAACGGGCTGAGATGAGCCCAAATGGGGGCACTGAAACTGCAAAGCAGCTCAAGCTGGACCACAGCGGCTGCCAGCGATGGTTTGGGGGCCACACGGCTATGCCAGGCATGAGGGGGTCCCCCACCTTAGTCTGGGGGTGCTGCTGGGCTGGCTTGGGTGTGTTTCCACCCCAGGGGTAAAGGTCAGACTTTGATTCCAGTGATTCCCAGTGGCAGTGGTTCTGACTGGTGCCATCCCTGGGCACATCTTTAAGCCCCAGAGCATTTGGGTCCTGCCAAGGTTGGATCCTGCTCCTGTCTCCTTCCCTCTGCCAGACCAGCATTGTTAACCCCTCTCAGTGCACACCCAGGGGTCCTCTCCCAACCCTGACACTTGTTCAAGACCTGGAGGGTTTCCTTTAATTGCAGTAACTCACATTACACCATTTGGTGATGCCTTGCCCGGGGCAATGCTGCTCATGTCTCGGTGTCTCCTTGAGCTGGGGGCAGCCCTGGACTGATCTCTGGGGGCCAGGACTCATCCCTGGGGGCCAGGACTCATCCGTGCTCCCTTTGCAGCTCCCACCTTCGACTATGGGGACATGCCATCGCCGCTGAGCGAGTCGGAGAGCACCATCACGGTGCTGCTGCGGCCGGCACAGGGCAGGGGGGCTCCCATCAGGTAGGTCGGGGCTGCAGGAGGGTGAGACCCCCACAGATGGGGTGGGACAGCAGGGTGAGACCCCCACAGATGGGGTGGGACACCAGGGTGGAGCTCCAGGGGAAGGGCAGGACCATGTTTTTCCCAAAGCTATTTTTGTGTACTGGTCTCTTCTCCCAGCAGTAGGACAAGAGGGCACAGGCTTAACCTGCACCAGGGGAGGTTTAGGTTGGACACTGGGAAGAAGTTCTTTACAGGGAGAGTGATCAGACATTGGAATGGGCTGCCCAGATGGAGTCACCGTCCCTAGAATGACTGGACGTGTCACTCAGTGCCATGGTCTGGGTGACAAGGTGGGGTTGGGTCACAGGTTGGACACAGCGATCTCAGAGGTTTTTCCAGCCTGGTTGATTCTGTGGTTCTAACCCGTGCCTGGCCCTCGGCAGCACCTACCAGGTGATAGTGGAGGAGGACCGTCCCAAGAAGCTGAAGCGGGAGCTGGGGGGGCAGGAATGCTTCCCGGTGCCCCTCACCTTTGACGACGCCGTGTCCCGGGGCTCCGTGCACTACTTCGGGGCAGAGCTGCCCGCCAGCAGCCTCACCGAGGCCAAACCCTTCACTGTGGGGGACAACCAGACCTACAGTGGCTACTGGAACCCCCCCCTGGAGCCCAAGAAGGCCTATCTCATCTACTTCCAAGCCATGAGCAACCTCAAAGGGGTGAGTGGTGGGACCCCGCCCCGGCCGGTGGGTTGGACCAGGCAGAAGGCGGGTTGGGGTTTGGGGGGGGTCAGGAAAAAGGGGGCTTGTTTGAGATCCCCCTTGGGCCACCCTCTGTCCTGCTCAGGGGGAGCTGGAGCGTATGGCACGCTGGGGTGGGTGTCCCGTTCCTCCAGCACCCCTGGGCTGTGCCTGTCCTCATCCCAGTGCTGACACTGGGGAGGGGAGAGTCCAACCTCCCCTACCCACTGCAGTACCAGCCATGACTCCAACCAGCACCAGTGCAGGGACACCCCAATTCTGGGCTCATCCTGACGTGGAGAAGGACTGTTTGGACAGGAGGAGCTGTGTGTGCATTGCCAGGCCCCACTGCTGACAGGGACAGCGAGTCCCAGCTCCAGAGAACTCCTGGGAGCTCCCAGGCTGCCTTTCCCTGCCCTCTGCTGCCTGTTCCCTCTGTGAAGGTGTAACAGCCCTGCTCTGACAGCACCCCCACATCCCTGAGCTGATTCCTTCAAGTCATTGATGGGACCACCAGGATACATCTCGGCATCACCTGCTCCAGCACCTCCAGTCCCGCCCAGGGGGGGATAAAAGCCAAGCAGCAGGACCACGGCTCCATCCTGCGCGGCTCCATCTTGCTGGAAAGGTGCTGGTTATTGAATCCTTTCCTCCGCTCCAGGGTCGTTCACACCTCGCTGGGTTGTAATTAGAGCCGAGATGGACAGGGAGGATCTCGGCTCTGGCTCGCACGGGCACCGCTGGATAATAACTGGTAGCTGATGCTGTTTTATAGCTTTCCTGCTGGGAGGCAATGGATTCGTCCTGGCTGCTGTCAGACGTTGCAAAAAGGCTGGATCCTGGCTGGGGTTGCTCATGGGTTTTGTGCCAGATGAAGCAAGGAACAGGAGAAGGAAAAGCTGGTAACCCCAGGGAGAGAGAGGCCGGAGCCAGCCCTGCCCTGAGCCTGTGCAATGGGCAGCTCTCAGTTCAAGGGTGGATGGAGCTGCACTGCCAGCAATGATGCCCTGAGGGGTCGGAGGATGCTTGGAGAAGAAGGCAATCCTGCCAAGATGGTGCTTTTTCATTTTACAGCAGAAGTTGGATGCATGGAAAGACTGAATATTTCAGCTGAACCTATCCCTACGTGGCAGATGTTAAAACTGTTGGAGACCTGAGCTGGACGCTCATGGCAAACTTGTCAGCACACTCAGACCACTGGAACTGGGGCTGAGAACTCTGATGGAAAAAAAAGAAACCATGAAGCTCTGGATGATGACCTGGGAATGTTTTAGCTGTAGTTGGTGACCTGCAGCTTAACTGGATCTGCTGGGTCCCTCCGATGGCTTTGAGCTTTGCCCTCCCCTCTGTGCCAGGAGCAGTGGCTTTGGCTAAACCTGGGAATGCTGGGGGCAGCTCATTCAGCAGCATCTCTTGGGTCCCCGGGAGCTCCTTGGGTGCTGCAGCACAAATCACCAGCAAACTCCCTCGATTTTTGGGGGGTCAAAGCACCAACGGACCAAGCCTTGCGTGCACCCAGCCTCGCTGGGAGCGGGGAGCGGAGCTGCTGGGATCATCCAGCACTGATCCTCCTTTTTTACCTCCATAGGAGACCCGGCTGAACTGTGTCCGGATCGCCCGCAAAGGTGAGCCCACCCTTTCCCGGCCAGGGGATCCCACCCAGGCTGTGGCTCCAACCCTGGTGGGTGTCGGGACCGGTGCTGGTGGTGGTTGGGTGGGGTGTGACGGTTTTATTCTTTCCCACTTCCTTTGGTGCCTGCCTGGGGTTTTTCCCTTGGTTGAGTTTTCCCTCTTGATGCTGTTATCGTGGTGGGGCTGGATGCTGAATCCGGGGATGGATGATCTTACGTGGGGCGTGACAAAAGGTGGCACAAAGGGACTTGCCTCACCCCACTGGAACTGAGAGAGGGCCTTGCCCGTGGTCGTGGTGTGGCACTGCAGAGCCCTGTAACGTCTTGGTGGAATAACGTGTTCACAGAGCAATGAGCACCCCATGGGACAAATCCCAGTGTTTCCATGTGTGATGTTGCCAACCCCCCCCGGAGCTGAATGATGACCCCTCCTGCCTGCCCTTGTCCCCTGGCAGCTGCCTGCAAAGAGAGCAAGCGGCCCCTGGAGGTGTCACAGCACTCGGAGGAGATGGGCCTGATCCTGGGCATCTGTGCCGGGGGGCTCATCGTCCTGATCATCCTGCTGGGAGCCATCATCGTGGCCATCCGGAAGGGGTAAGGAGACCTGCTGTCGTGGCTGGTGCTTCATCTGTCCCTCCCCCCACCCCAGCTCACACTTCTCCACCACCCCAGCACTAACTGGGAGTTACTGGTGGAGATTGTTCTGCGCTGGGCAGACTCCAGACCCTTCCTCGAGCTGTGTGTGTCCGTGTGGTTGTGCATCCCCCCTGGCACTGTGCCCTCCCTGCTCTGTGACACCTCAGGAGGCGCTGGGGACCAACGAGCAAAGTCCCAGGAATGTCCCTTCCCGCTCAGGGCTCTGGAGCTTTCTTCCACTGTCCCTCTCCTGTGTATTTTTCAGGCTTTTGCCTCTTTTTGCTGCTGTCTCTTGGCTTTGTGCTGCTCTGGTGATTCTGCATAGATGGAAATGCTTCTGGCCCGTGTCCAAGCCCTGGGCCAGTGCTGAGCCAGACTGTCCCCATCCCACCAGCTCTCCCACTGCTAACAGCAGGCAGGGCACCCCAAGGTGTGCAGCCCTGCACCTCCCAGCCCAAAATGACAAAAATCAGCTTCATCTGCACCGAGATGTCTCTGGGCTTCCCTGTTGCCTTGGGCAGCCCAGGGCTGGATCCATCCACAGGAGTGTTGTTGACTGAGGTCTGGAGGGTCTGGCTGTGCTGGTGTCCCCCTCAGGGGTTGGGCTGGAGCCAATCCAATGCTGGGACCCCTCTGGGGTCAGGCAGGGGCTGCCCACCATGGGCACCCCAGGGTGTGGGTGCTCAGAGCAGTCCAGAGCCTCCTTGGCTTGTTTTAATGGGGAAACACTGAGCTTCCAGTGAAGTGTGGACAATCCCTTACTGAGATCTCCAGCTGGCTCCAAAGGAGTCATTAAAATTTGGGTGTGCACGGAGGGGAGGTTTTCCCCGGGCCGATGATCCTTGGGGACTCCCAAACTGCTCTGCCACCCCCACGGGAATCCCCACACTCCCCAGCTCTGAGCACATCCAGCGTGGATGTGGCTGTGGTGGTGGGGGAAGCTCCAGAGGGGTGGGAGGAAGGAGGGCGAGGGCTTTCCGGGACACTCATCCCTGGGAGCGCTGGGGCCGTGGCCGCCGCTTTTTGCTCGGCTGCAACGCCCTGGAAAAGCGACTCCTTCCGTGCGGGGCTGGAGCCGGGGGGGCTCTCAAAGCCAGGGAGAAAGGACAGCAATTAAACACTCGGGATGCTGGAGCAAAGTACGTGAACTGCCAGGGGGGAGAGAAAAACAGCAGGGCACAACCTCGGCCCGTAGGAGTTCCTGCAAAGCTCTTTGTGGCTCAGCGCACCCCGCAAGGATCCTTGCGGATTTACGCCGCTGGAAGAGCGGGGATGTGGCACCTGCACAGCGTTGGTTCGTGGCACCATCAGATCTATCCCTGGTGGAGCAAATGCTGATGGATTTTTTTGGGGAGTGAAGCTGCGGGTGGGAAGCCACGAGTGTGGCTGCTGCATCCCCGGTGCTGAGGAGGAGGAGGAGCAGCTGTGCTTCAGCATCGCGGGGTGAACCTGTTGAAGGACAAACCAGAGCCACAAATCAGACCTGATGCCAACAGCCCTGAGTTTGGGGCTGTGGGGAAGCTGAGATGAGCTCATAAATCTCCTCCAGAGTGTTTTGCCGGTGGAAAAATACTGATGTGGTGGAATGGGAATGCAGCTCTGGAACAGACTCATCCCTAGGAAAAAGCGCACTGGAAATGTGATGTCCTGACCCCATCTATCCCACTGGGCCCCTGACCAGCTCCCTGAGGGAAATCCCTACATTTTGGACACGTTTGCTGTTCACTCTTAAAAAGTTATGGAATAACCCCTTGGACAAGGGCACTGTGGGCACCCCACCTCTAGTGTGGTCACCCTGAGAGCCGGTGCTTGTGCTCTGCTGCAGGATGTTGGCTCCTGCCTGGAATAAATAACCTGTGGATGCCAAAGGGGACCTTTATGGTGCATTTAATTTTCTGGCAGCCCTGTAACCACCCCCCCTCCCCTTCTCTGTGCTGGAGAAAAGCTGCTTATGCAATTTCTGCTGCTCTCTTTGTTTGCACGCTTGCCAGGAGGAACTACTATTCTTATTCCTATTACCCGTAAGTAATTGTTGTTCTCTTTCTCCTTTACCCTCCTCGGGGCCGCCCCCCTGACCCCACTGCTCCAACAAGTCCTTAGCTCTGCCCAGTACATTTTTAAGGGTCTCTTTGGTTTGAGAAGATAATGCTGCTGAGCTTGTTAGAGGGAGAAAGCAACGTAAAGGGGAAGGGTCAGCGACTCTGGGTTGGATTCTGGATTTTGGGAGCATCTTGCGGTGTCTCGGCCCCACTGAGACGTGGGCTCAGGTCTCCTGCTTGTGCCTCCCCTGGGTTTAAGCCCTGCTCTGGCTTCTTCAGAGCCTGATGCTTCCTCTCAAAAACATTCATTCAGGTGTTTTTGGCCTAAATGTCTTGAATTTGGGGTGTGAGGTTCTGTTCCTCAGCATTCCCAGAATCTTCGTTAGATGCCTAACGAGGACCTTGTCCTGGGGGAAAAGCCTCTCTGATGGAGGCTGAGCACTTGTGTAGTCAGGGGGTCCAGCCCATCCCTTTGGATAGATTTGGTCCCCAGCATGGTTTTAGGATCACAGAATGGTTTGGGGTTGGAAGGGAACTTAAAGATCATCTAATTCTACCCCCCTGCCGTGGCCAGGGACACCTTCCACTAGCCCAGGTTGCTCCAAGCCCCGTCCAACCTGGCCTTGGACACTCCCGGGGATGGGACAGCCACAGCTTCTCTGGGCAACCTGAGCCAGGGCCTCCCCACCCTCACAGGGAAGAATTTATCCCTAACCACTGATCAAAATCTCTCCTCTTTTAAACTGTTCCCCTTTTCCTATCCCTATTTGCTTGTCTAGAAAGTCGCTCTCCCCCTTTTATTTAAAAGCCCCTTTAGGCCCTGCAAGGGGCTCTCAGGTCTCCCTGGAGCCTTCTCTTCTCCAGGTGAGCCCCCCCAGCTCTCCCAGCCTGGCTCCAGGGCAGAGGGGCTCCAGCCCTGGGAGCATCTCTGGGGCCTCCTCTGGACTCGCTCCAGCAGCTGCAGGTCCTTCCCATGCTGGGCACAGCAGAGACAGTGAAGGGCAATGAAGGCAGTGAAGGAAAGTCTCCTCTCCATACACAGAGGGAGGAATGCCAAACATGCTCCTGCCTCAACAAGACCTTTACATTTTCTAACCAGCACAGACCTGCTTGGCTGCAGGAATCAGAAATACTCTTCCAATCTGTTTTCCTCTTCCCTTAAGAAGCCAGTGGGAATGGGAAATCAATTTAGGACAAATTGGGCTAAATCAATCCAGGGAGGATGCTCTTTGAAATCAGGGAAGTGCTTGTATCTCCTCCACTGGCATCCTGGCACAGAGCTGGCTGTGAGGGCATTGGTCTGGGGACTGAGGGGTGGGTCAGTGTGTGCTGAGCCCTGTTTGGGGCATACACAGATCCCACTGTTGTCTGGGTCTGCTGGAGGATGGGCACAGTCCTCAGAACTGGGCATGGTCAGGTTTTCCCTCTTGGGGCAGGACTGCCCAACAAAATGGATGTGACTGTAGTCTGAGAGTCTTCCCGTTGCTGCAGAGGTTATTCCAGAGGGGATTTTGGCTGGCAGGATCCATTAGCAGAGCCAGACGTGAGTGCAACCCCAGAAGGTACCTTCCTGCTGTAATTACCCTGAGGGTAATTACCTTTCTCTAAGGTAATTGCCACCATGTTACACCTCCCATCTTTCTGTGACCCCTCCATTCCCACAGAGGAGGACTTACCATCCCTTTCATTCCCTGGAGCCAAGGCAGGGGTGGACAGTCAGTGTCCTCAGGAGGACGAGGGAGTTGTGTCAGGGCCCCGTGGAGCTGCTGTTCCAGCTGGCTGCAGCAGCAGTGCCCAGCAGGGGTGACCTGTTCCTGTTAATCCATAGCACCTCCACCTCTGCAGGGACACAGCAGGGCTGTCATTGCAGGGCTGCCTCTCCCTTCCCACTCCCAGATAATATTTCCAGGATCCAAGCTCTCATCCAGCACTGTGTGAGGTACCAGAGTGATCCCTTGTTTTGTGCTGAGGGGGAGTCTGCAAAGCAGGGATGCCCAAAATGGGGGGGTTGGGGGTAAGTGGGGTGCTGGCAGAGCAAGGAGGAAGGTGCTGGGGCTGTTGTGGTGGCTTGGGGTGGTGTTTGGAGCTGCTTTGGCAGCTCAGGGCCTGAGTTCAGTCCTCCAAAGCGGTGGGAGATACTTGGTGCAGGGGAATCGCTGGTGTTGGGGTGCTGCACCCACCTGTCTCCATCCGCCTTGGCAAGGAGGAGCCACGTGTGTCCGGTGTCAGGTGAGCCAGGAGGGGACAGCTGAGCTGCCCCATGGCTCTGCTGACCCCAGCTGAACTGTGGGGTGCCCTTGCACTGCCCCACACCCTGGGGACAGGGGGTCACCCGTGGGACCATCCAGCCGCAGAGCTGGAGTTGGGGTCTCTGCGCGGTGGAGGGTTCACGGCGGGGCCCGGCATCCTGCCCACCCGCACGCTGGCACACGGAGCTCAGGGCCTCAGGAAGCAGCTCCTGCTCGGGATTTTGTGAAGGTTTTGAGCTGCAGGAGCCAGGGGATGGGAGGGGGGACTGCAGGGGTTCCTGCAGGAGGGTTCGGGTTACACACAGCACACACGTGGGGAGATGAAAGAAGGGCTGAGGTTTCCTGCAGAGCATTCAGGAGGCAGGGGATGTCACTGCCCCTGAGCAAAAGCCATTCCCACTTCCCTCCACACTGTTCCAGTTCCCTGCCAGGTTACCTGTTGTTCTGCAGCCTGGGGAGTGACTGAATGAGACCTGTTCTTTCAGGGAAGGCAGAATATTCGTGGCTGTGGGAAACACAGAATTTGGGAGGCTGTTTGCTCAGAGCCCGGGATCTTGAAGCTCCCAGCAGATGTTAACTCAGGCTGGACCCTCCCCAGGTTGGCAATGGGATCAGCACGGTGCTGCCCCAAATACTGCCTAGAGCTTTTCCAGATTCAGGCATCCCACGGGCAAGAGGAAAGTCCTGCCACCCCAAAACACTTCTCCTGAGCCCCAGAACGGAGCAGTTCAGATGGGAGGGGACCTTTGGAGATCCGTGATCCAGTCTCTGAGTGGAGAAACTGAAGAAGGTGTTTTAGGAGACTGGAGGGAGACCTGGGAATGGTGGTGCAGGTTGGCTGTCCTGGCTAGGCTGGTGTTTCCCAGCATATTCCCAGGGGCTGCCTCCTGCTTGATCCCTGGGATTCCTCCTCATCAGGGTTCCCCAAACCTCCCTCTGAGCCCTTCTCCCCTTTCCCTGTTTTAGGATGTCCCAGACATCCCTGCAGCATGTCCAAAGCTCTGAGGCTCCTCTTCCAGCACGGTGGAACTGCAGAGAGCAACACTCACCGTGCTCGTCCCATTTGGATGATGGTCAGCAGCTCCATCGTTCTGGATCCTGTGACTGGGAAAAAGGGACAAATCTGAGAGGGATGAAGCCACCTGAGCTCCCCAGCAGCTGTGGGAATTATCTGGGACAGTTTGTTTCCATCACAGCAATAAAAACAAAACAAAACAAAACAAAACAAAAAACCAAACAAAAAAAAAAGGAAAAAATGAAGGAAATTAAATTCCCAAGTGCACTAAAATAGTAAATAAAAGATGACCTTACCAGGCAAGGACTTTTGTCAGGAACAGACCTATTCTGGTGGCCCTGCCCCCTGACATTCCATACTCTGTGGGCTGTGTTGGGAGCCTGCATGTCCCAGAGGGTGTGAGAAGCTGTTCTTTCCTAATCACCCCCCCCTTAGCACCTCTAGGCAAATCAGTGCTCACTCCTCATTGCCAGGTAAGAAGAGATCCTGAATGAGGAGACCTTTTTCATAGAATAACGTTTTATCATCAATTTTTGGAACTGTTTGGGACAATACAGATGTGCCAGGAAAAGTGCTGAACAGAAAAAAAAGTGTTCCACTTTTAAGTCTGCTTTGAAAATTCCATTTCTTTGGTTTAAAGTTTGGCTTGTGGTCAGGGTTTTTTTGTTGTTTTTTGGTGGTTTTTTTTTTTTTTTTTAATGTTTGTTCTATTATCAGGACATCATGGTGAAGTCCTGGGCAGATAGAACCCATCCTTGATACCAGAGAGAGCAGAAGAGAAGCTGAACACCATAAAAATGTAGAGTTTTGGAAGTTTGAGTATGGACAGTCTGTACTCATTCCAAGGTGTGGCAGATACAAGTTCAAGGTCCATCTCAGATTTCTGCTGGGGCTGATTCTCAGCAGTAATTTGCTTGGCTTTCATATTAATTTCCATTTTCCTCCATTCAAAACCAGTCACCTCACATTTTGATGAGGAGTTTTGGACTAAAACTGAGGGAGTTCTCCTTTAAAGTGAAGTGAAAATGAACTTCTGTCCTAAGTCCATTGACTCTACCACTGTTCTTGCAGTGTTGCAGGACCACCATCCTCACAAACCAGAATTTCTCATTACCCACGGAGAGATTTGCTTTGGGAAACATCCAATCCCAAATACAGCCTGGGCAGGGAATGGACTGAGAGCAGCCCTGGGGAGAAGGACCTGGGTGTGCTGGTGGGTGAGAAGCTGGACATGGCCCTGGTGTGACACCCAGACACCCCCCGTGCCCTGGGCTCATCCCCAGCCCTGGGGGCAGCAGGGCAGGGGGGGTTCTGCCGCTCTGCTCCGCTCTCAGCACACCCCACCTGCAGTGCGGCCTCCAGCTCTGGGGGCCCCGACACAACAAGGCCAGGGAACTGTGGCAGCAAGGCCAGAGGAGGCCCCCAAGGTGCTCAGGGCACTGGAGCACCTCCCCTCTGCAGACAGGCTGGGAAAGTTGGGGCTGTCCAGCCTGGAGAAGAGAAGGTTGTGTGGAGACCTCGCAGAAACCTTCCCGCGTGTGAAGGGGCCTCCAAGGAAGCCGGAGGGGGACTCTTGGTCAGGAACTGCAGTGACAAGACAAGGGGGAATGGGCTGAAAGTGCCAGAGAGGAGGGTTAGGTTTGATGTTAGGACTCTATTGTTTCCTGGGAGGGTGGTGAGGCCATGGCAGGGGCTATGCAGAGAGGCCGGGGATGCCCCATCCTTGGGAACATTCAAGGCCACGTTGGAGGGGGCCCTGAGCAACCTGGTCAGGTCGGAAGAAGAGGATTTTTGGGTCCTTCCCAAGCCAAACCATTCAAGGATTCTATCATTCAATGATCTCCATTCCTCCATGCAGAGTGGCCCCATAACGTCTGTGACATCAGAGCTGCCAGCGCTGTGCCCGTATTCCATGTGGAACTGCCAGTGCCCGGCGACGAGCACAGCGCAGCCATTCCCCTGCTGCCAGAGAAGGGTCAGCAGCTCCCAGCGCTCCCTCTGCTCCAACCAGCTATTTCTCCCAGAGCACCTTCCACCTGCTTCTTGTGGAGTGTGCCCACCTGTTCCCTGTTCCATCCATCAGTCCTGACTGTTCCTGTCATCTAGATTTTGAGGTCCATCCCAGCAGGATGTGCAGCCTCCTCCTCCCGGTGAAGGTACAGTGCCATTCCAGGGAGGTGGGCACCTCCCGACTGCCCAAAAGTCTTGGAGCTCTGTGGGGATGGTGTGGGACAGGGACCCCTCTCTGAGGTTGTGCTACCTTACGCAGCCTGCAGGAGATAGTGTGGAAGAGATGGACGTGGACGTTGTGTTGGACACCGAAGAGATGATGGAGGTGGATTTCCAAGAGTTTGAAGAAGAGATGGAAGTCGACATGGTAGATGAGATCGAGGACATGGAAGTGGACGAACAAGATGAGGAGGAGGACATGGTGCTGGGCTAAGGAGAGTCCCCCAGCAGCAGGACAGGCACGTACTGCTCTGGGGCCCGGCTGCCATCCCCAGCCGGGCTCAGGCCTGGCACCAGAGTCCCGCTGTGCCCAGCGTGTGCCAGGCTGGGGGCACAGGGAACACCCAGCAGGGCCCGACTGCACTGACCGTGCCCTTGCTTTTCTTCCAGGACTGACGGAATGCCAGCGATGGAAGCAGCCACTCTGTACATATGTTTTCGAAGTTCATTCCTGTTTTTTGTACATACGTTTTACACTGTTGATTCTATAGAAGATAGTTTTTTATACAGAAGATTTTTTTTTCAATAGGAAGATAGATTTTTTATTAAGATGATCGTTTTTGTACTAAGGAGATTTTCCTTATTAAGTTTTTTATTTAGAAAACAGTTTTTTTATTAAGAAGATATTTTAAAAAGACACTTGTTTTTTTAGAAGACAGGTTTTTTTTAAAGAAGATTTTTGTTTTTATAAAGAAAATTGCTGTTTTTATAAAGATTCTGATAATGTAAATACATTGGATATAAATGTTTATTGTGTTGTTGTTGTGTTGTCCGTCTGTAACTACGCTGTCTGTGGTGCTGGCACAGCCCCCCCGGGCTGGGGGTTCCTGTGCACAGAGGTGTTGGGGTGCTGGTGCCAGGGTGCTCTGGGCCCCACGGGTGCAGGGGCCTGGAGGGGGTGCAGGGTGTGGGAGCCGTGGGTGCTGCAGAGAGTGATGGGGGATGCGATGCTGGGAGGGCAGGGCTGTGGGATTAACAGCAGATCAATCCACACATTCGCTCCCTGTTGGCTTCAAAGCCAAGGGATACAGAAATGAGGTTTTCCTGCACTTTTCCCTGCTCAGGCTCCACAGCCTTTCCCCCACACCGGGGCACTGCGGTCCTGCTGATCCCACACCCAGGGCCCTGCACCTCCCACCATTCCATCACCAAAACCCCTCCTTCTCCCCGGCCTTTACTCCACTCCCACCTTGTTCCTTTGCCCAGATCTTCCACAGCGGGTTCGAAGCTTTGTTGATAAGTTTTTATGGAATACCCCGTGCCCCATCCCAAGCAGGACCCCACAAGCAGGACCTTCTTTAACCCCAGCTCTCCTCCTTGGTGTCTCGTCTGAGAGACTTGGACCCCACCAAAGCTCTCACAGGTGCAGCTCCGAGAGCTGCACAGGGACAAATTCAGGAGGGTGTGGAGCAGGCGAAGGTGAGTGCTAAGGCCAGGCAGGAGGCCACAGAGAGCTGTGTAACAGAGCACAGGGACAAGGCCAAGGGAAAGGCTGCCCTGTTCCATACCAAGACAGGCCCTCTTGCAGTCCCAGACAGCACTGAGTGTGTTAACTTTATCCTTGAGGAGGTGACAATGTAAAAAGTAAAGGGCTTCTGCACAACTCTTTCCCTGGTCTGCCCCCACCACCACACTGTGCCTGCTGCAGAGCCTGGAGACACCCCACAAGCTGCCCTGAGGGAAGCACCAGGACCTGGCAGCAGCTTGTTCTGCTTCCCTTTCTCAAAACTGAACCATCTCCTTTCTTTCCCATCCCAGGAAAATTCAACCATGAGTTCCACAGCTCATTTTCTGCACATTGCTGATTGAAAATGTTCCTCAGGATTTCCTCCACCAGGAACATCACCATGTGTGCTGGGATCGGGAGGCGCTCCCAGGTCCAGGGCAGTGTCTGAGGTGCCCTTGAAGAAGTGTAATAAGCTGAAAAACACTTTTGTACAGCCGAGAGAACAACAGCTGGACACCAACCCCAGATCTGCACCTCTGGACTTCATTTTTCACTAATGCAGCTTTGGGTGTGACATATGTAAAGCCACATAGTGTTCAGATCCTGCAAACTGAGAAATTGTGATTTTTTTCATTGACTTTGGTGTGTTGCCTGTGGATAGTTATTTCATTCTGTCTGCTCTATCAGTAGGGATTTGCTTTGATTTCTTGTCTGCCCAAGGAGCCACTTTTATCTAACAGCAAAAGCAGCACCAAGTTTGACACTGCACCAGTGCCAAGCCCCACAGGGAGCCCTTTGCCCCAAACCTGTCTGTATAGGAGGGTCCTTGACCTGCAGAGAGGCTGTGGATGGATTCAGGTTCTGTATATATACATGCTTATAGAGGTACATATTACCCCAGACCTGAGGAGGGTGCCAGGCTCACCCATCCATGCTGTGCTCACACGTGGGCTGCTCATGCCCTCACCCACACCAACACCGTGGGGCAGAAAGGGAAAGCCTCAGGAGGGCACCTCGCAGTGGGACACACACAGAGGAGGCTGCAAAGGCAGCCCTGACCCTGAAATGTGCCTGTTCACAGTGGAGAAGTTTCTCCATCAAGTTGGACAATGCCTGTTGTCACACTTGGTCACCTCCTTAGAGACTTCATCAGTGGTGGCTTGGACAGGCTAGGACATGTTGCCTGTTACCAGTGCCAGGAGTTGTCCAGGTCACTACAAGGCTCTCAGCTCTGCTTAGGGATCTATCACCAAAATGAAGCTCTGAAGTTACAGCTCTCATGGACCTGTTGGTCCTCTGCTCTGGAGCCAGGCTGGGAGAGCGGGGGGGGTTCACCTGGAGAAGAGAAGGCTCCAGGGAGAGCTGAGAGCCCCTTCCAGGGCCTAAAGGGGTTCCAGGAGATCTGGAGAGGGACCTGGGACAAGGGCATGGAGTGACAGGACAAGGGGGAATGGCTTCACACTGGCAGAGGACAGGATTAGATGAGATATTGGGGGAATTCTTCCTTGTGAGGGTAGTGAGGCCCTGGCACTTCTCCAGAGAAGTTGTGGCTGCCCCATTCCTGAAAGTGTTCCAGGTTGGACGGGGCTTGGAGCAACCTGGAACAGTGGAAGGTGTCCTTGCCCGTGGCAGGGGGTGGAACTGGATGAGCTTTAAGAGCCCTTCCAACCCAAACCATCCTGTTTAACCATCTTGTTTCTTTTCTGGGCTCAGGAGTCCTACTCTTTTTTTCTCCTTTCTGCCACCCCTTTGGTCAGTAAGTGTGGATTCACACCTTAATACATATCCAGGTTGTGAATTTGGAAGTGCACTGGTGATCCAGTCTTACATTATCAGAAAAATGCCCTGTGCCAGGAGCCAGCTCAGACTCCACCATGGGGCAAGGGCTGTTTGTCCATGTGCTGGTCAAGGGACGGAAATGAGCAACAAAGGCTTAGAGTTTTAACAGTGATGCAAAAGAACAGTTTACTCAAGCAGAAGTATTTCCCTTCACAATCCTCAATCCTGGCAGGGTCCTGAGTGCCCCCTCCTTGCTGTTTGCTCTCATAGTCTGAGGAAAGGCATAAAAAGCTTCAGTTTCTAAGCAAAACATTGCAAAAAGCTGGAAAAAAGAACTGCCCTGTCCTTGGGAGTTCCCTGAATGAATGTACCCTGCTCAGACTGAGAGAAGGCTGTGACTTGCCTTTTCTATCTTTTACAAATTCAGTCTGGAGAATGAGGTTTCTTCAGAGTAATCCAGTAGCCTGGGGAGGATTTGTACATGCACATAGCCCATAATCTCTGGTACAGGGTAAGAGAGCTGCAATGAAGCTCAGAGCAGGTTAAATCACAAAAAAATATGGCAGACATGGTAAGTATTTGGCATGTTACATGCAACAAAAGATGAACAACAGCAACTGGGCCATTATCTTTATTTGCTAAAAATGGAGTCCCGCAAAGTTTATAGAAAAGCGCTTCATATTTGTAAACCTCTCCCCTGGCTGTTAAAGAGCCTTCAAAGATGGGCTTTGTGGCTTTGGGCTGCCGCGTCCCCTTTCAAAGGCTGCCCAGCGCTCAGACAATTGAAACTCAATACAACATCAGCCACAGCGGGGTAGGGGAATAAATAGTTCCGACGTGACCCTGCTCTCCCCGCTCGTCAGAGATGACACGTGAACGGGAGCTGTGCAGCAGGCACGGCCCCCACGCAGCCCCATCCTCCCCCGGCGTGCCCACGGCACAGCCCAGGTGCCCCAGCCCTGCAGGCACCGAGGGCACTGCAGAGCCACCACACAGGCAGCAGCTGATACCCTGCGGCGGGTAGGTGGGTGCGGAGCTGGGCGCTGGCTGCCCCTCCTCACCTCCAAAGAGCCGCTCATCACTCGTGCTCCCTGCCCTGGCACCCTAAAATGGGGCTAAAGCCGCAAATCTCCCGTTCTCCTTTGCTTCTCCATCTGCAAAGAAACCAGCTTAGCCCAGCCTGAGGTTTTGGCCGGCTTTGTTGTAGCTCAGGGTGTCTGGGCATTAATGAAGAGGCTGGTGTTTGCAGTAGGGCAGGACCAAAGCCACTCACTTGACCACAAGAGGAGGGGATGATGTGATGTGCAGCACCAGCCAAACACAGAGAGAACAATAGGGCTATTTGCATGGAAGAGAGCTCAGAGGGCTCCTTGGGGGAACCAAACCTCTTGCTGGCCCATCATCCGCAAATAAAACAAGGCAAGGCTCTGGAACCCTAGCTGTTTTACAGTTTAAACACCAGCTTCAGCCAGGGCCTGAAAGAAACCTATTGTCTCTAAAGCTGTATTTCAATGTAAAATGCTCTGCTAAGGCCAGCAACCCTCTCCCCATCCCCCCCCCCCCCCCCAACGTGCGCCTATTGTTTGAAGTGCAGAACAATTGAAGGGTGCTCTCATGGGCTAAAGATAGAACGGCAGCTGGTGCTGTCCTTTTCCCTGTAACTGAGAATAAAACAATGCCCGAGTATTGTCTGCATTGCTGGAGCGATGACATTGGACTCTCTGCCAAGAGAGCGTCTAAAAGATCAATGAAACCCGGGGTTATTTATAAACGGGTAGTGTCATTTCTTCCCCAAAGTAATTTCACTTCCTTAGCTTTTCCACCAGACCTTTCTGCGCCGTGAAGTGGCCGTAGAGTGAGGTATAAATAGCACTGAGCCTGGTTGTGAGAGGGGCAGCAGGACCTGCTGGTGGAAAACGGAGCTGCTGCACTGAACCTGAGCTGGGCTGCACCTTTGTGTCCCCAAGCTGTGCCCAAACCTCTGCAGAACCAGCCACAGATGCTGATCCCTTCCTTCTGTCAGGGAGTAGACCCCTGCAGGCACAGCCCCTGCGCTGGATGTGCAGGAACACAGCAGCTGCTCCTCCAGAAGCCCACCAGCACCAGGACCTGCTTCCTGAGGGAGCTTTTAGAATCACAGAATCATACAATATCCCGAGTTGGAAGCACACACAAGGATCATCAAACTCCTGGCCCTGCACAGACACCCCAACAATCTCACCCTGTCCCTGAAAGTGTTGTTCAAATGCTCCTGGAGCTCTGGCAGCCTTGGGGCTGTGCCCACTGCCCTGGGGAGTCTGTTCAGTGCCCAACCACCCTCTGAGGGAACAACCTTTTCCTAATATCCAGCTTAAACTTCCCCTGACACTGCTCCAGCCATTCCCTTGAATCCTGTCACTGGTCACAGAGAGCAGAGATTGGTGCTGCTCCTCCACTGCCCCTTGTTAGGAAGTTACAGACTTTTATAGGTTTATTTCACCTCCCAGCCAACAAGCAGGTGGGAGCATGGGCTGTGTGCGTGTGTCCAGCTCAGCTGCTGTGCTGGGATGCTCAGGAAACCCTTGAGCCCAAACCCCATGGGACAGAGCCTTGTTTAGGGACGGGGGACAGCTGCTCTCTGCAAGACGTCATCTCACCAGGGCATATCCAGACCAGAGACTGGATACCTGGAGTCAGGCATTCGCTGCAGTTTTGAGACAGAAAAGCCCATCTTGTCTGCTGTGCCATGGTGAGATGAGATCTCATGTCCTGATGTGAGGACATGCACGAATATTGCTCCCTCCTGCTGACAGCCAGTGTTGAGAAAGGTCCAAGCCTACCACATCCCATGGAGAACTCTCGTGTCTGTTGCCTCTCCACCTTGAACAGTTGTCCCCTGCCATGAGATGGGCTGAGGTCGATCTCTTGGTGACCCAGAGCGGTGGGAGGACAAGTCTAGCAGTGCCTGGTGCAGCCACTTCTGTTGGGTTATGTCCTCAGCACCACCTTTATCTGGTTTCCCGTGGAGCAAAGGAGAAGGTGCATGAGGGCTGGAGAGAGCAGGGGGCTGTGATGGGATCATCCCAGGGACTGATGCTCTGTGGGCAGCTGATTGTGCAGGCTTGGTGTACATCTGCAGGACAACACCCACCCAACCTCCTGCTCCCAAATCTCACAGCAGACAAAAACTGATGTGAAAGCAGAGCAGCTGGGGCACTGCAGGGCAGATCCTGCCCACAGAGTGTCAGAACCACAGCCCAGCTCTGGTTCTGGTCAGGCTCTGCACCTCCCTTGCGGCCTCCAAGGCAGCTCCTGGTCATGACTTCCAACAGCTGCAATGTTCCAGGGTCTGTCCTGGCAGGCCAGGTACGATTAAGCTGCTATTAAGTATGCAAATGAACAGGGCAAAATTCTGTTTTCTCTCACTGTTTTGAAGTGCATTGCCAAAACCTCAAGCATCTTCAGCAAGGGCTTACACATTCCTGCAATTTTTGCAGTGTTCAGTATAGCCTTCATTCCCAAACAGATGCTTTATTATTTCAATACCCAGAAGAAAGCTCCTTGAAGCTCAAAGCTGGTAAATTCAAAGCAAACAATTAAAACCTCTCCGATTTTCCCAGTCTCCAGGTGACCTCGCTGTCTCCAACCTTCATGTGACCTTGCTTGGACACTAATTTCTCATGCCATGTCTCTTCCAGGTACTTTCTTATCCCTGATACTGATTTTGGAGGCTTCCTACGTGGAGGGTCATCCACCAATGTCCCCATGCTCCCCAAGCAGGGTGTCAAGCACTGCACCAAGGTGCTCATGGCAGCAGCAGCTTTGTGTGTGTTCATGCAGGGTTTTAGAGGCAGCACTTCATCCCCAGCCAAAGGACAGCCAGCTCTGGACAGGGGTCCAGCACTGTCTTCGGGGTGGGATGTGCTGGGAAGTGCCCAGGGAGATGTGAGATGAGGGGATCCAGTGCTAACCCCATCCTGAATCCAGCAGGAGCACCTTCCCTTTGGGGTCCCTGCAGCAGCATCTCCTGCTCACATGGAAGGGGCATGGAAAGCTGTGCTGGGGTGGTGGCTGCTGTCCCTGTCACCCTGGTGGGACAGGGCTGGGGGGACTTGGGGGTTTGCTTTGTAAGGGGTCTTGCATGGCCAGGCTGAGCTAGAGGTTCGTGGCCAGGCTGGCAGTGCTGGCCTGTCACCTCCTGTCCCGATAAAAGCAGACATTCCCACTGGATGGAAATATGCCTGAAATAGCCCCTCTGCAGATTGTCTTTATCTAATCAGGCTCCTTTGCACCCCCCCTCCAGTGCATTTCAGGGAGCTGATAGCAGTGATATGTTAAGTGTGGAAACCTCTAGCAAACTGCCCGACATGTAGAGTAATTCTCCTTCCTGCCACTTATCAGAGCCTGCTAATGGGAAACATTCCTCCTGGGGGTCAGGGAGCAGCTGGAGGATTTCTCTGGAGAGGGTAGCTGAGCCCCTGGCACCCTCCTGGCTCTCCAGGGCTAGGTAGTAGCTGATCTGACCACAAAACACTCACTGAATGGGCAGCTCTGCGGTCTGGTGCTGGTGGTGTCCTGTCCCATGGGGAGAGGCTCGGCCAGCCCTTGGGGCTCAGCTAAGGAGCCCCATCCTGTTCCATCATATCATGGGACACCAACACCAAGCACAGAGCTGCAGGGGGAAGAACGGGAGTCTCAATGGCCAGGGAAGAATGGTCCCGCTGCTGAGGATGGTTGTGCAGGGCTGGTGGGACATTCAGGAGCAGTTTGCTTTGGGCAAGACCCACCTAAAGCAAAGTCCTTCTCACTGTGCCTATGGCATTTTGTGGGAGGTCCATAGGAGCCCTCAGTGGCCACTGGCCTACTGGGAATGCCCTCCCAGCTCAAGCCTTGCCAGCAGTGCAAGGATGAGCTTCCCCCCACCCTGAAAACCACATCACAAACACCAGAAAAGCCCAACCCATCGGAAGTGCCCTTCAGCAGCTGCTGGAGCGACCGCTCCGCATCTCCCCTTCTACAGATCTGCTCGGCCTTTGATGGACCCTGCTGGAACCTCTTCAAAGAGGGAGAGGAACCAGGGCGAACAGAAGGAACTGCAGGAGGAATCTCCGAAAATAAAATCGCTTTAAAGATAAGGCAGGGGAGGGGGTGAGCAGAGAGTGGGGCGGGCACATGCCCTGAGAAGAATGTGTGAGGCTGGACCAGCTGGTGGGTCTGGGCCAAGAGCTCGTCCCACTGCTGGGGCTCTTGTGGCAAGGCTACTTGGCACCAGACACACCAAAGGCCTCGGGTCCTTCCAGGGAGTGGGTGGAAACCTGACTCCGAGCCCGGGACAGAGAGGAGGAAGACCACCAGGGTAACCTCAGAGGGACCTGTGGTCCACCAGAGCCCATGGCTTTTTAGGATGTTGGAACTCTGGCATCTTGACAAGACTGAACACCTCTCATGCTATGGTCGAGAGGGACATCAGGAACGGTGTCCCCGTGGTCTCCCCAGGGGATTTGCTGCAGGCACATCAGTGGAGTCCAGCGGTGCACCAGCTGCTGCCAAATCCTGATCTGCACTTCTGAACACCAGCCTGGTGAGGAGAGCCTGCATGGGAAATGGGGACCTGCAGCCCATTTCATCCTGATGTGCTCAAAGTCCTTGTTCATGCTACAGACTCTGCTCCACGGAAGTATTTCAATCCATGGGGAAGTCTGGCACCGTGCAAAGCCCTGACATCACACTGTGCAGCCAGTGAAAGCAACATCAACCTTTCCCTCAGCCCAGCATCCTCCCTGCTGGTGCTCAAGCCACAAGGAACATGTCTGGAGTCCTCCTCCATCCCATGGGTCTCCCAGAGTTCACTCCAAAGCAGGGTGGGAGGGCAGGGACCTGTCTGTCAGGAGAGTGCAGAGGAGATGGCTCTGGGCACCCAGACAGTGTAGCAGCTAACCATGTGTGTGTGCTGGATGGACTGACCACGCCTGGGCCTTCAGCAGAAAGCCCCCCCAGTGCCTGGCTGGGGTTCAGGGCAGGTGCTGGGGCTGCAAAAATCTCTGCAACCTGGGCTGTGTGCCCAGGCTGAAGCCACATGCCCAAAGCAGCCTCCGGTGCTGCTATTCTGGCCGTGGTAGAGGCCAAACCACATCCAGCCTGGACACAGCATTGCACAGATAATCTTTAAAACCACTCCCTGCCTCAGTTTCCCCCACTATCAGGAGAATACAACAATGCCAAGTTACTTTGGGGTGTGAGGGGTACTGAGTGGGGAATAGCAAACCCAGGCCCTGGTTCCCTGGGGTAGAAACCTCACTGCACCTTGGATGCCAGCAGCTAAAAGTGACTTTTCCTTGAGCCTGGCACAGAAATCCTTGTGGCCCCTGCTGTGTCCTGTTCCCATTTGGGTGGCCCATGGTGGTTCTGTCAGGATGGAGTTGTGCTCCAGGCTGCAATCACTGTGTTCTTCACAGAGCCTTTGAGTGCTGCCTGGTATAATGGTGTGTAGGGAACCCAGAAACCTGTCTGATGAGAGATTATGAACACAGCCTAGTCACAAACCAAGCTCCCACACCAGGGTGAGGAGCTCTGGGAGCACAACCTGCGGTTCCAGGCCTCAAAGTCCTTCCCCTTCTGAGCAGATTGTCTAGGAGAGGCTTAACCGGAGCTCAGTGAGAGTTTGGGATGGTCCAGCTGGGAAAGCAGGGACCACACAGATCCCATCAAGCAGCAGCACAGATCCCATCAAGCAGGGTGCAGGGAAGGAGCAGAAGGACCAAGAGCTCAGGTGCAGGAGGAACCAGCTGAGCTCTCACTCCTCAGCTTCCCTGTGGAACCAGCAGTGCAGGCAGGCTGGGAGGGCTGCTCTGCCTTCCCAGGCTGGAGTCTCTCACCCTGCCTTTGTACTCTCCTGACAATACAGGAATAAAAATAACCAGGCTGCATTTGCAGAGAGATAAAAGTGAAGTTTGCCTTTTGTGTCTGTCCGGGCAGTGGGACAGCAGCACCAATGGAGCTGTGTGGACATGACACATGGGAATTTCTGACATATCTTTTCCCACTCTGACCTTGAGAGACACAATAAAAAGGGGCTTTGCAGCACTCACACAGCCACTCAGTCCTAGCACCAAGGTTAGTAATACAGAGCATGTCTGTGTGCACGTGTGTCCCCGCTACTAACCTGCTTCGCCTCTGCAGGGTGGATGTTCCCAGAGGACAGGGGAGGGTGGGACAGACCTGGAGCAAGAGCATTTTTGCTGAGGACTGTGTGTTTTGCCAAGCTGTGGCTCCGTTCGTGGTGGCTGTGGTGTTGCAGAGCTCTGCCGTGTGATAGATTAGGTGAATATTAGACAGCACAAGCATACAAGTGCTTTTTCCAAGCAGCTGCCACAGTGGCCTTCCAGAAGGGTCTTTCCAGGGATGATACATCCAGCCTTGCTTTTATCCTCCTGCAGAATAGACCTGGGTCGTTGCAGAGGGTTTGTGCAGGACACCAGGGCTCCAACAGGAGCTGGGATGCATTTTAACTGAGTTCATCAACAAAAGGGTTGTCGTTGACAATCTCACCTAAAGTGCAAATGTGGATTTGGACACCAAAGCGATGCCAGCTCACCCAGTTGGGACTTCCAGTGCAGGGTTGATAGCAGCAGAAGGGAAAGTGTTCTGGAATTGTCTGGTTGTTCTAATTTTTATCAGCTGGTATTGTTGTTGCTATCTTCTCTCACTCTCTAAAATTAAAAGCATGTTTGGCTGTGTTGCTCTTGGTTCTCAGCCCATCAACGGGTACTTGCCTGTGCACTGACTCTTTGTCCCTTTCCTCCTTTCAGTATTCAGGTGTCTTTCACTCTTCCTTCAGTGCTGCCAAGTGTTTCTCCAGCTGGACAAGATGTCTATGCTGGATATGAGTGAGTTTGGGGAGGCTGCTCCGTACCTCCGGAAAAGCTACACGGAGCAGCTGAAGCTCCAGACAATCCCCTTCGACGGTAAGAGCTCAAAGCAGCTCAGCACAGCCCTATGTGAGTGCCCTGAGCCAGCCCCTTGGGGCTCTCCTGGGAGTCCATCCCTCTCCCTTCCCCAGTGCTGCTCCTCAAGCTGTAACAGGGACTCCAGACTTCCCCCGAGCACCTGGGAGGGAGAATTCCCTCAAAAGTGGGAAAAGCAAGTTTGTGACTTTCCTCTTGTTTGCTGATGTGTGCCTATGACACTGAGGGGCAGGAGGGCTGAGGGACTGGTATCGAAACCCTGTCCAGCTCCCTTTCATTTTGGAGGTGTCCTCTCTGTTCCAGCCACCCTCCTTTTCCTTGGTTTGCCGTGCTTGGGCTTCAGGGCCCAACTTTGCTCCTCTCAGCTGGGCAAACAAGGAGTGTGTTGCTTGCTCACACTGTCCTTTTTTATGATAGTTTGAGTGCAGGTGCACATGAAACAGATTTCAGGCTAGAATTCAACCCCAGCAGAGGAAACAGCTTCCAAATACAAAGAAGGTGAAATAATCCTGGTTCCTATGACCAAAACATAGGAAGGAATAATCACTGTCCTTCCATGTTATCAGACTGCATTTACGTGGCTTTCAGTTGACAATTTCAAATGGTTTCCTACATTTCAACCTGTATTATATCTCCTTTTTTTTCCTTTTTCCTTTCCTTTCCTTTTCACTTTCCTTCCCTTCCCTTCCTCCAGGAAAGAAACGAGCTTGGATCCCAGATGAGAAAGAAGCCTATATCGAGGTGGAAATCAAAGAAAGCTCTGGTGGCAAAGTCACTGTGGAAACCAAAGATAAGGAAGTAAGCAAAATACCTTTCCTTTTCCAAGGGAGAACAAGTGTGTTGCGGAGGGGGGATATGTGTGACAAGATCACGTCTGAAACGAGGAGCTCTGGCTGATAACCCTGCCCCGCTCGCTAATCGGTCATGCCCCGGGGGGACACACACAGCACTGTCAGGACACGTAGGCCACTTAGTTGCCAAGAGTGGCCGCGGTTCAGCATCCCCCCATCGAGTGTTTGCTGTCAAACGCGGGTTATCGCGACAGACAGAGCGAGGGGACAGCCGGGCTGGCCCGGCACGGCCTCTGGATGGAGGAGGACCGGCTGCCCGGAGGCAGCGCCGGCTCCATCACAGCCCTGCGCGATGCTGAACCGCTGCCCGGCTCATCCCGAAGGCTGAAACAAGAGGTAAGGGGCCGACTGACCAATTCCTGCTCGTTTCAGCCTGGATTTGCAGCAGAACAGGCACTGGGCACAGGGGTAGGACGGGCTGCCTGGTGGTGAGGCTTCAGCTTTCCAGCAGCGGGAGGGAGGCAAAGCAAGCAAGCACCAGCTGGTATTTGTCAAGATAACATCCAGCACAATTAGCTGCAAATGAGCTTAATTAATATTCCTTTCTTGGCTATGGGAGTCTTATGGTCCTACAACTTCATTGCAGAGCAGAGACTCTCCCCGTGCGAAACTGGGAAAAAAACCAAGGACCTGACGAGGCAGCAAACAGTAGATTTTATTATTTCTATCTCTCTGCTAGACAGAATGGCACTGAGAAGTGCTCACATCTGCCAAATTTAAAAGAAATATATATAATAATCTTTGAAAAGTGTTAAGGCTTTGGAGATATTTTTGTCTGAGACTGGGAAAAACAAGTAAAGAGATTTGTCCCAGTTTATTGGGGAGGGGGTATAAATTTTAAAAGTTTATTCTGCTGTTGAGAACGCCTTCAGCTTCTGAGAGCAAAGCAATTTATAAATCTTTTTTGGCAACCCTCTTGAAACTGCCTTTTTTAACAATTTGTCACGGATTTACAAAATCAGAAGCTATATCAGCTTTCCCTGGATGAGCATTTCCAGCAGAAACAGCTTCAAGAGAGGCATAAACCCACCCTTACCCTTCTGTCTACCCTCCTGCTTTTAACACCTAACCCCTTTTAACACCACACACTTAATCTTCACCCATAAAAAAACCAAACCTCTGAAAGGTTTCATTTCATCTTTATTAACAAGCCCAATTGCTAAACCCAGCTTGTCCCATCCAGGGCAGATACGTAACGTGATAGTTTCCCTGTGCTTGGCTTCATGGGATTAAACAAATCCAGTTTTAAGTGAAGGGGTACAGGCTTCAGCTGTTTGCACAGGGACCGTGCTGCCACGGGCTTTTAGGCTGGGAAGAAGAGCACAGGATGGGGGTGTCAAGCACACTGTGGAGGGACATGCTGGTACACCCTGGCTTGGAGCCCTTCTGTCAGGCTCAGCCACAGCCCATCTGCCTGAGCAGGGAGCAAGTTTGGGGGCTTGCTTATCCCACCTGGGCTTTGCGTCTGGGTGCTGGTGGGTTTCCCCTAGTCCTGTCACCCCAGAATGAGGGTGACAGCAGGCATGGGGCCAGGGCTGTCCCCAACATGGGACTATCAAGATGTCCACCAACCCATCAGGCTTTGGGGTAGGGGATATTTGGGGGGTTCTGGGGTCCATCTGATGTGTCCCCCCTCCTCTGGCAGACGCGGGTGGTGAAGGAGGACGAGGTGCAGCCCATGAACCCCCCGAAGTTCGACATGATTGAGGACATGGCCATGCTGACACACCTCAACGAGGCCTCCGTGCTCTACAACCTGAAGCGCCGCTACTCCCACTGGATGATCTACGTAAGGCCACAGCACCCGGGGGGGTCAGTCACCCCGTGGGCTGGGGAGGTGAAAGGCTGCTGGGACACCCCCATCCCTCACCCACCCACTTTCCCCCCTGCAGACCTACTCGGGGCTCTTCTGTGTCACCATCAACCCCTACAAGTGGCTGCCCGTCTACACGGCGCCCGTGGTGGCCGCCTACAAGGGCAAGCGGCGCTCGGAGGCCCCCCCGCACATCTACTCCATCGCTGACAACGCCTACAACGACATGCTGCGCAGTAAGCCCTGCCCGGGGGACCCCCCATCCCGGGAGGGGGCCGTGCCCCCCGGGGCAGGGGGCAGCGCTGCCCTAACGCCGGCTCCTCTCTTGCAGACCGCGAGAACCAGTCCATGCTCATCACGTAAGTGCCCAGCGTGAGCAGCACAGCGCTGTGCTGTTCTGCGCTGTGCTGCCAGGGGAGCCCTGCATGGGCACCCTGCACCCAAAAGGGCCCCCCCCGGGCCGCGTTCCCCCACACTCACCCTGGCAGCTGTCACCCTGCCCGCCCAGGCTGCCGCCGGGCCAGGTGACAAAGCCGGGCGGGAAGGCTCCCCCGCACCCCGACAGCTGCGGGAGCTGCCGTGGGGCTGCCAACATCCTCCCCGGAGCGACGGGAAAGGAGAGGTGGAGGCCAAGGCCGCGGGGAAATGGCGGCCAGAGGGGCGGCAGCGGGGGAGGAGGGCGGTGTGGGAGGGTGGTGTAGGCCAGGTTGATTTCAAGTGACATATAGATAAGGGCTATATAAAGGACTCTAAAGGACCCTTCATCGCTGCCAGGAGCCACGGACATTTTTAGCCCCGGCCATGGCCTAATTAGGAAAGGCAGGGGCTGTGGAGAGATGCTTGGTGCGTGTCCGGTGGTGGCTCCGCTGCCCGCTCCCCCCGGCTCTTTGTGATCTGGGATTACAATGGGAGAGCAGCTAACTATAGGGATGAGCTCAGCAGGGCCTGCTGGCCACCCACACCGGGCACGGCGGCGCCCGCGCTCGCCCGGGCCGGAGCCACCCGGCACGATGGCCCTGCCATCTCCAAGACACCCCAACAAAGCAAGACGTGCTGAAACCACCGTCGAGGCCGGCTCCTGGCTGATCCCGGACAGCTGAAGCCCCGGGGCCAGGGCTGTCCAGCCTCGGTGGGCGCCGGCACCTCCTGCCATGTCCGCGGAGGGCAGCTGAGCCCCCGCGGCACCTCCGAGGAGTCGGGCAGGGCCGAGAGGACACGGTGAGGATGGAGCTGAGTGTCTCTCCAAAGGCAATCCCCAAAGACAAGCACGCTCCCAGGCTGGAGGGACCCACAGCTGCAGCCTCCCTGTCCCTCCACCCCTTGGCTTGACCCTCCTGGCAGTGTGGGGGTGCAGGTGGGCAGGGTCTCTGTGTGAGTTGTGCCTGTTCTTTGCCTCATGCCCTTGATCTGTGTATTTCTGTTGCTCTAAGCGGAGAATCTGGTGCTGGTAAGACTGTAAACACCAAGCGGGTCATTCAGTACTTTGCCATTGTCGCAGCCTTGGGCGACACACCGGGCAAGAAATTAGTAAGACCCTCTTTTGAAACAAGTTCTTGCTGTTTTCTACCTTTCTTTATTTTTTTTCTTTATCTTTTTCTTTCCTCCCCTCCCCCTTTCTTCTTTTTACTGTTTCTTCCCCCAACTTTTTGCAGTTGGAAGTGTGTTTTGGTCTGACCCACCCAGGGCTTGGCTTTTCCCTGACTTTTGAACAAGCAAGGCTTGAAATAATTCTGTTCAAGGGGAAATGGATTTTTTTTTTTTTTTTAATGTGGCTGCTCAATCTGTGCAGTCTGGAAGAGGCACTTTAGACATTCTTTTCTCTTCCTCCTTCAACACTCCACCAATCTTAAGGAGCATTAAAAGGATGGAATAAACCTTCCATTTCCCATCTTGCCTCTTTTAAGCCTTGCTTTTCAGCCTTTTCTCCTTTTTTTTTTTTTTTCTCCTCTTGTTCATTTTGACCCTTTTCTGCCTTGTGCTTTTCTTGCTTTTGTTTTGATTCTTGCGTTTCTTTGGTGCTGGTTATTTTTGAGCTGCCCTTGCAATTGCTTATTTCTTCTGGATACATTGAGGCTCCAGCCTGCTTTCCCCTCATGGAAGCAAACTGGCTGCTTTAGGTATCAAACAAGCAATACTTCAGCATTGTTTTATTTCTTCTTCTTTGGGTTTGGATTTAACTATTCTTGCTTTTTGATGCATTTCTTTATTTTCTTGAGCTAATCTATTTAACAACTTTTTGGCACTTCTTACAAAATTTAATCCTCCTGTTTTTTTGGTTTTTTTTTTCTTGGACTTCTTTTGGCACTAAATGGTCATGCCCTGCTTTTCTGACCATGCTTCTCGTGGCTCTTGCCTGGCTTTCTTGGATTTCTAAAGACAATTTTCTTTCCTTTCTCTAGGCGGCTCTTGCCACTAAAACTGGGGTAAGTGTTGTGGACTCTTTGATGCTGAGGACAGAGTTCTGCTGCACCAGAGATCTATGGTGGGGTGATGTGTGGGGCCTCTGCCTTAGGTCTGGGTCCAAGGGCTGCCCCAGCACCAAGGGCAGTGTTTAGTTCTCCACTTGGCTTTGCATCACCCACCCTCCCATAGCTGGAAATTTTGGTGTTTCATCTCTTAGTGACTTTCTGTCTTCTTGACTCCAGCCTCTCCTTCCAAAGGGACCATTAGTCTTCAAACAATCATTTCCAACCGACACAGTGTTTGTCTGGGGTGAATGACGTGGGCCCCTCTAAAGACAAGGTGAAGCCTCAACTCTCTAAAAGACATTAGTGTGTCTCCCAACCTCGAAGTCCAGCTGAGGCTGGTGGTGCTGAGGGCCAGGGGAAGACCCTCTGCTCTGGCTGCAGACCTGGTGATGTCTGGACATGCCACCCTCTGCAAAGCCCTGAAGTGGCTCAGCCCACCACGCTGCAGCTGATGTCCTTCTCTGGGGTACAGTGTTGAGGTTGCTTAGCTCCAAGGGAACCCAGCAAAGGTTTAAATCCCTGGTTCCCAGCACCCCAAGGGCTCAGGCCTTCCAGCAGCTCTCTCAAACATGCTCAGGCCTTGTTTTCTCTGAGCCTTTAGCTGATGCACACCCTTTGTTGGGGGATGTTCATTATCACATGGGTCTCAGAGCACTTGGGCAAACTTAGAATGAGACATCTGAATGGGGGGCTGAATCTGTGGGTCCTGGATCTGCCCCCATTCAATCTCACAGTCCAGGAGATTTTAGGTCAGGCTAAATTTAAATATAGCAGATCCCAGGATATCCTGATGACAAGATACAGTTTGTTGATAATGGTGATTCAGAGCTGCTGCCTCTCCCTTTTTGCCCTCCCATGCCTGGAGCTGCAGAGGTGCAGCAGTGGTGGGTTCAGCCTTGGAAAGAGAGGGTGGACAGAGCCTAGAGCTGGTGCTCCTCTCCTAAGGAACCTGTGAACTGTAATTTGGCAGAGAATGGGCAAAAGCTCCCATGAAAAATCCTGCAGGTCCCTGTGACACCAAGCTATTGCTGTTGTCAAACCCCACCGTCCTTCCTGCGGATTGGCACCAGCCTTCTCTCCTCAAATTCTTGTCCTGCATTAGGCATTTTCTGCCTCTTTACCTTTGAACTGAGCATGTGAAACATGAATGGAGAAACAAGGAAGATTAATCTCTGGGTTTGCTTAGGAGAGCTCCGGTGTGTCCAGCAGGTCATGCCAGCTGGGACCTGTGGTGTGTTCCCACAACACCAGGACCCTGCTGTGCAAGTTGTTGATATAAGGAGTTGTTGATCCAGCCTGTTTTATAGCTCTCTTCTTTTGCAATGTGCTGTGATGTGAATTGTGCAAAACTTTGGTTTGGTGGAAGAGGAATTGCCTGGCAGAGTCAGAGAGCCACTCAGACTCTTTAGGTGACATCATGTGCTTGCTCTTGGTTTGCATATTGAAGCTCCACAGAAAGGGGCTAAGGGCAGCTGTGTGCAGAGGGCACAGTAGCCTGGGTCTCCAGGGGGGACCAGTTCAGGTACAGAGAAGCCCACAGAGAGCACTGCTGCAAACCCCAGTGCTGCTGACCCCTAAACTCAGCATGTGCAGGCTGGAGATTTACTCGTTTTGGGGTAGAGGAAGTGTCCTGCAGCTTACTCTGAGCTCCTTCAGCCTCCCTGGTGAGATGACCTGTTTCAGGTGAGCATGGAAACAGCTGCAGCAGCTCACTCAGGGCCCTGGTGTAGACCTATTCTGGATGTGATCCTCAGAACAGCCCCATTGCTTCCTGAGACAAGGAGGTGCCTCAGGAGCAGCAGGTTCTCAGAAACACCTAATGAGGGTAGCAAGGAGCCCCTCTCCCTGCTCTGTGTTGCTGGTTACAGATCGCCTCTGGCTCGGTGGAGCTGACACATCTTTTGTTGTTTTTTTTTTACAGGGCACCCTTGAGGATCAAATCATCGAGGCTAACCCAGCTATGGAAGCTTTCGGCAATGCCAAAACCATAAGGAATGACAACTCCTCGCGTTTTGTAAGTGCCTCAGCGGGACAGGGAGCTGGGAACGCCTCTGCAGGCTGGATGCGTGGCTTGTGGTATTATGGGTTTGTACAGGGTGAGCCTGAGGCACTCAGCAGGGAGCTGGACCTGCTTCCTGGTGGGATTGGACTGCCAGGGCCAAGTTTTCCTGGTTACATCAGTGCAGCAAATGGCGGCCAGCACGAATGGCCCTGGTGCCCCAGCCTGTGAGAGTGGTAGTCAGTGGTATATCCTGGAGAGATGTCCCTTCCAGGATCAAAGTGAAGGGACACTAAGCACAACCTGGAGTGCTGGGGCTGGGAGACACAAGTGTGTCCCTTCCAGGAAGCACCACTTTTGGCTAAGCCCAGCCTGGCTCTGCTCTGGGCTGCAGAGCTCCTGGCAGGGGAAGGAGGCACTGCTGGGGGAGACCCTCAGCACAGCACAGTGCAGGGGGCTGTGGGCAGGCTCAGTATCACACCACCCCACAGGAGTGCTTAGAGTTAAGAACAGGCCTAAGCACAGGGATTTATCTGCTCTCAGTGAAATTTCTGCCAGCCTGGTATTTAAAGCCCTGGGCAATGCTGTCTGAGCTTCTGCACGTTACAAACCAGAGAACTTCACCCCTCCACGGCTCACAGAGCCCAGGAACTTGCCTGGTCAGCAGAAGCCCAAGAAGTGGGACATTAATTCAGTTTCTAGGGGCTGTTCAGAATCATATTTCTGTGGCCAAGCCCAGAACTTACCTCCTGCACGTGTTTTCAGGGCAAGTTCATCCGGATCCACTTTGGTCCCTCCGGGAAGTTGGCCTCGGCAGACATTGACATCTGTGAGTAGACATGTGCCAGCTGCAGGTGGGTGGGAATTCATCCCACTCTTTGTGCTGGTGCTGGGACAGCTCTGGGAAAGAAGCAGCCCTCCTCTAACCCTTCTGCCCTATTTCATTCCAGATCTTCTGGAAAAATCCAGAGTGATTTTCCAGCAGCCCAAAGAGCGAAGCTACCACATCTACTACCAGATCCTCTCTGGGAAGAAACCAGAGCTGCAAGGTAAGGCAGCCAAAGATGCAGCACAGCCCTTACAGCATGATGGCCTGAAAATAGCCACAGACAGCTCTGCTGTCAGCTTTGAGGTTCACAGGAACGAGCAAATCCAGCTCACCATGCAGGTACTGCCCTCCAATGCTTTGTAGCTTTGCAGGATCATAGGATTGGTGGATAATTCAGGGTGGAAGGGATTTCAAAAGGTCATCCAGTCCAGTTTCCTTTATCCTCACAGGCTGAGAAGCCAGACTAAAGCCCTTTCTGCCACTGTCTAAGGAGCAGAGGTCACTCAGGGTCTATCTGCAGGGTGGGAGTGCACTTGGCAAAGCTGCCTTGCACAAAGGCCTTGCCATGTGGTGGGTACAGCACTGACCTCAACCAGCATGTGCAGGTTGGAGATTTACTCATTTTTGGGGTGGGGGAAGAGTTCTGCAGCCTAATCTGAGCTCCTTTGGCCTCCCTGATGAGGTGACTTGTTTCAGGTGAGCTTGAAAACACCTGCACAGCTCACTCAGGGTCCTGGTGAAGACCCGTCCTGGGTGTGTCCTCCAAGCAGCTCTGCCCTCCAGGGCCCACATCCCACAGAGTGCTCAGGAAACCTTTCCCATGCAGAAGGAAGGCTGGCACAGCCCCTTGGGGTGGTCAGGAGCTGTGGGCTCCTGAGCTTGGTGCTGAGCAGCACCTTATTAGGCAGCTCTGGAGAGTGGCACAGAGCAGTAATCTTATCTGGTGTCACAAGGGCACAGTGGCCACTTCTAAATCAGTCTGCAGCCAAGCCATATCCCAAGATAGCAAGGTGGAGGCGATCAGAGGAGAGGGGGACCCATGTGTGGACCTGCCTGGGCTGGAAGAGGCTGTTCCTCCACCAGCTGGTGCCCTCTAGTTGAGGCTGGTGAAGCCTTCCCTCTGCAGCCATGGCCAAGGCTGCCTCTCTGCCCAGCTCTCTCTGTCAGACTGACCTCACCCTCTGCATGTCTTCCCCCAACAGATATGCTGCTGCTCTCCCTCAACCCCTATGACTACCACTTCTGCTCCCAGGGTGTGACAACTGTGGACAACCTGGACGACGGCGAGGAGCTCATGGCGACAGATGTACGTGTGCAGCCCGAGTCAGGGGGAGCACAACCTCCTCCTGGGCAGCTCTGAGGACCTGTTCTGCCTTCTCGTGTCCCCCCCCTCCCCCAGATTATCTGGGAGTTCCCTCTGATTTATTGGCAGCTGCTCTACACTTGCTGTGAGCCTACAAGAGAGAGCAGTGACTGATCTCCATCAGCTGCCTCATCCAGACAGGGAAAAGAGAGTAATTCCCTGCATTAGGAAGGGCCTGCAGCACTTTCCGTAGTGCCCATGAGAAGGAAGGTTGTAGAATCATAGAATCATTGGATCATTGAGGTTGGAAAAGACCTCCAAGGTCATTGAGTCCACCCTGTGCCCAATCCCCACCTTGTCTCCCACCCCAGAGCACTGAGTGCCACGTCCAGTCATTCCTTGGACACCTCCAGGGATGGGGACTCCACCACCTCCCTGGGCAGCCCCTTCCAATACTAAACCATCCTTTCAGTGAAGAAATTCTTCCTGATGTCCAGCCTAAACCTCCCCTGGCACAGCTTGAGGCCATTTCCTCTTGTCCTGTCCTTTGTTCCCTGGAAGCAGAGCCTGACCCCCACCTGACTGCCCCATCCTGTCAGGGAATTATAGAGAGTGAGAAGGTCTCCTGAGACCTCAGCTTGGAAAACCTCCTTCTTGTGGATGCTAAGCTAATCCTTTCGGTTTCAAACAGGTCTTGTGGGAGCTGGGCTCACATTCCAAGTCCCATGGATGGGTTTCTTTGATTCGGTGCCCAGAGCCCCAGGACAGGGAGGGCACCTTAGAAGAAGGTGGGAGGATGGACCAACTCTCACCTCAGAGTGAATTTGTTCTCTCTGTGCTGCTCTGTCTCTCCTCAGCACGCCATGGACATCCTGGGCTTCAGCAACGATGAGAAATACGGCTCCTATAAAATAGTGGGGGCCATCATGCACTTTGGCAACATGAAGTTCAAGCAGAAGCAGCGAGAAGAGCAGGCAGAGGCTGATGGCACTGAAAGTGAGTTGGGCTCTGTGCTCCAGACCTGTCCAGCCTGGGCTGGGCAAAGTTCCCCCAAGGGCAGGCTGGGATAACTCCCCAAGCCTGGACTGTGAGGGGCAGTGACTGTGATCCCAAGCACCCACACCAGGCCCTGCTATAGGTGCACAAAGGGGCAGGAGTATTTAGGACAGTTTTTCTGCAAGCACTAGGAGGTCTCATCTACATCAGACTTGCCTCAGCAGCATCTCAGGGTGTCACACCCCACCTGTGCTTCATCTCATTCAGTCTTCTCCTGCTTTTCACCTCTTGCACTTCATTGGACAGCACTCCAGAGCAGGGCATCCAGAGGATGAGCCAGGCCAGGACCAGCACTGCAAGGACCTGCTCAGGTCACAGCCTCCCAAAGAACAGTTAGAGCAGGGTACAGTCACTGTCGCTTTTCCTGGTTTGTGGCTTAGGAAAATCCAATGCAAATCATAGATCTAAGAACAGTCAGGCTGCAGAGCAAACCTGGAGGGAGAGGGTGACTTTCCAGTGCATGGAAGGATGGGAAGGGGAAGCCCCAGCACTTTGCTAGAAGGTTTAAGCAGGGATCCAGCAGAAATGACTACCTGGATCAGACTTGGTCATGCTAACATTCATGAGGCAAGAGTTCTCCTTGCCTGAGGAATGTCAACACAGGCTTTAGCTACTACCTGGTAATTAACAATGATTTTGTTCTGGCAGTAATTTCCCTACAGAGGTGATCTTCTAGCCACAATCTGCTACTAGGAGTCTTTGAATGATAAACAAGAAAATCACCTCTCTTCCGGTCACTTCAAATTCTCTGCATGGAAATCCAAGCTTCCAGTGGAAAATGCATAGAGGTTCCCAGATAAAACCTGATAAGCACCTGATAAGATGCTATAACCATTGCATCCAAACACTGACTTCTCAAGCAGGAGGTACAGATTTTAAAAGCATCACACAATACCCAAGATGGGAAATCACATGGGACAGTGGAGGAGACTCTGGAGCAGATGGGAAAACTAGTATAGTTATCACTGATCATCATAAGAGCTGGTCATTTTTTTTTTGCTTCCTTTTTTCCCTTCCCAGAGCTTCCCTGCTGGCTCCTCATGCCTTTGTACTGCTTTCCAGGTGCTGACAAGGCTGCCTACCTGATGGGAATCAGCTCAGCTGACCTCATCAAGGGGCTGCTCCATCCTCGTGTCAAAGTGGGCAATGAGTACGTGACCAAAGGTCAGAATGTGGAGCAGGTGAGTGGGACAGGACAGGGGCTCCCTGCTCAAGCTGGTGAGTGACTCCTGCAGCCAGGCCTAATGGAGGGTCAGTGCACTATCTTTGAAGTGTGGGTTGGATCACAGCCCGAGGAAATCCAGGTTCTGTGGATCTGCTTCAGAGACAGTGACACTCCTGTGGAGAGTCCAGCCCTGAAAAGTAGAAGACTCACCTAAACACTCATCTAAACTGATCTTGTTGGGGATTCAAATGCACCAAAAATGTATCTTGTCAGATTCTGGCCACATCCCAGTTCAGAACCCAAACTTGGCCTGAATAGTGCAAGCCACACCTTAAATAGAGTTCAAGAGGATCTTAGGAGCTGGTGTCTTATCCAAAGTGAGCTGCAGGCTCTTGACAGGGCACAAAGCTTCTGAAAATATCACTTTAGACTGTATTTGTATCCTAAGACCTTGGAAGCAAGACCAGACTAGGGACACGAGAACACACTTGTGAGCAAAGTGAAACCTAATTTTGGAGCATATACTGTAACCACAAACTCCCTGGATCAGTCTGTCCATCCTTTGTGGGCCAAGAGGAGCTCTCCTCATCCTGCTCTGGCTCCTACAAAAGCAGGGCCTGCCCTGTGCCTTGCCTTGCAGGTGCTCTACGCTGTGGGAGCTCTGGCCAAAGCCACCTACGACCGCATGTTCAAGTGGCTGGTGACAAGGATCAACAAGACCCTGGACACCAAGCTGGCCAGGCAGTTCTTCATCGGAGTACTGGACATTGCAGGCTTCGAGATCTTTGATGTGAGTTCTGCAGGCCCCTGCAAAGGGTCTGGGGGGAAGCTGTGGGGGCAGCTCAGTCCCCTAGTGGTCAGCAGCTCTGTCTCCTCCAGGGAACTGCCGGCCTTGATGGGGAAGAGCTCTTGTCTGAGTGATCTGGAGCAAACAGGCAGCTCACAGGGGCTGATTTAACATTGCTGTGGGCACATCTCCAGGGATTCCTGGCTACCTGCTCTCACAGCAGTGCAGCTGGGCCTGGCAGAGATCACCCTCCACACCCAGGCAAAGCAGAAGGGTGAACCCCTTCACTGCTGGAGCTCCTTCTTCTGACTCAGGTCGGTTTCATTGCTGCAGTTCAACAGCTTTGAGCAGCTGTGCATCAACTTCACCAACGAGAAACTGCAACAGTTCTTCAATCACCACATGTTTGTGCTGGAGCAGGAAGAATACAAGAAGGAAGGCATTGAATGGGTCTTCATCGACTTTGGCCTGGACCTGCAGGCCTGCATCGACCTGATTGAGAAGGTAAAACCCAGCTCAGGGCACAGGACTGGTACTGCTGGTAGATGGTTTGCTTGCAAAGGCTGGAACAGTGAGAGGTGCTCTGCTACCAAAATTCAATTATTCCCTCCCCAGTCAGTGGCAAGTTCCCAAATTTATTTTCCCCCACTTACAGCTCAGAGTTTCCAGCCCACTGTGACTTTTTTGACAGAAATTCTGACTTTATGAAACCATGGGAATTGTATTCCTATGCACGGGTGAGACACAAAAAATGCAGCCTTTTCCTCCCCACTTGCTGCCTCTCAGTCCCTCTTACTTGATTCAGAGCATCTTGTAGAAAAGATCTCCATGCATGGAGGAAACTCACCTTTTTTTGTCTGGGAAAGGAGCAAACCTGTCAGGATACTGGGGAGGATCTCCCCTTCCCAACAGTCTGAAGGAGCTGGACAAGCTCCCATGTCTTGCAAGCCTGGCCAGTCCTGCTCAGACTGGCTGGAGGTCAGATACAGCCTGGAATATCCCAGTGACAACTTGGCCCCTGGCCAATGTCTTGCACCTGAACTGTTATCCAGATCTCCCACCTCCAGCCTTGCCTGACCTTGCTCAGTGGCACATCCCTGTTTTGGGACGGGACTTGGCAACACTGAGCTCAGTCCTGTTTATACCCCCTTCTCCCTGCAGCCAATGGGAATCCTGTCCATCCTTGAAGAGGAGTGCATGTTCCCAAAAGCTTCGGACATGACCTTCAAGTCGAAGCTCTACGATAACCACATTGGGAAGTCTCCCAACTTCCAGAAGCCCCGTCCGGATAAGAAGCGGAAATACGAGGCCCACTTCGAGGTGGTGCACTATGCTGGTGTGGTACGTCCCTGTGAGCTCTGCCACAGCATCCCCACCTTCCCCTGGCAGGGACAGGGCTGTCCTCACCTGTGCGTCTCCTGTGACAGGTGCCCTACAACATCATTGGCTGGCTGGACAAGAACAAGGACCCCCTGAATGAGACGGTGGTGTCCATCTTCCAGAAATCCCAAAACAAGCTCCTGGCTTGTCTCTATGAGAACTACGTGGGCTCTGCTTCAGGTGAGGAGCACCTCATCCCTTTTCTGACCTTGGTCTCTCCCTCACTCTGCAGCAAAACCTTCTCACCCCCATGCCCAGCTGTTGGTGCAGCCTGGGCAAAGGGAAAACCCACATTGATCCCTAAAAACCTCCCTGGCCTGGATAGGTGTGTGTTGGCCTAAGGGCTTTAGGTGTGTGGTCAGCACCAGGGTGAGCTGGTGTGTGGGACTGTAGGGCTGTCCTGGTGGCCCTGTGACTTTGGGGTGTGTGAAGGGGTCTCTTGTTACCAGGAGCTGAGGAGCAACACCCAGAACTGGGCGCTGTGGGAGATGGTTTTGGTGTCTTTGGCTTTGTTCTGCAGCAAGTCACAACACCTCTGCTTTACAGAGAGTGGGGGCTGGCTGTGGGCATTTCAGGGGGGCTTGGGGGTGCTCCTGAGTCCTCCAAGCTGAGCATCTGTTTTGCTGATGTAATCAATATTTCAACCCAACAGAGGAGCCTCACAAGCCGGGGACCAAGGAGAAACGTAAAAAGGCAGCTTCTTTCCAGACAGTGTCACAGCTGCACAAGGTAAGAGCCAGCCCCTCATCCAAGGCATTGAGGGAAACTTGCTCAGAGGGTCCCATGGCAGCCCCACTTCCCTGCCAAGGCTCTTGGCATCTTGCACATGAGCTCCTTTGGCCTGAAGGGCCCCCAGAGATCCTCAAGGACCCCCACTAGGCAAAAACTCCCAACTCCCTCTCGTCCCTGAGCAAAGGGCCTGTGCCTGGCAGAGTCCCAGCCCTGTCCCCGTGCTCCCAGGGCAGGACAGGAGGTGATGGCTCCCTTGGAGCTGGGGCTGGTGCTGCTTCTGCCCACGTGACGCTTGCACTGCTCGGCAGCTCCTTCGCCTTTGAGAGAGCGGCAGTTAAGACTTGTAGTGATGTTTAGATAATGTATTACATGAACATCACTTTAAGTCTGTGCTACTTCTCTCCTCACTCTTACCAGCGGGAAGGACAACCTTTGGGCAGAAGAAAATGGAGGAGGATCTTGCAGGTCTCTGTCCTGGGAGGTGGCCTGGGCTGTTTTACAGCTCGGGATAACACACATCCCCATTCCGTGCTCACCACGGGAGTTATTAGTCCAACTCAGAGCTTAACCAACTGGGAAACAGCCCAGAGGGGTTTGTGGGCCCATGTCCTGCCATGGCAGCCTCATGGTAACAGGGCAGTGTTCACAGCACCAAGGCTGGCAGAGCTCAAGGAGTGTTTGAACAACAGTCTCAGGCACATAATGGGACCAAGAATAGGACTTGGATGATCCTTGTGGGTCCCTTCCAACTAGAAATATTCTGTTATTCTGTGACAGGGTGCTTGAAGAGGCAGAGCCCCTGTTCAGAGAGAAGTGTGACTTTTTTTTGGTCCTGGAAAAGTCATAAACCTTGGGGAAAGGTGTCTGTGGTGAGAAGTTGCCCCATGGTGATGCGGAGCTGTGGGAAGGTGTTTCCTTCCCTGAGCTGGTCATGAACAGGCTAAGCCTGTAAGAGCAGGGCAAGGAAAGATTAAGGGGGCAGGGGCTTTTCCCACAAGCAAAGTCAGGGCCATGTCTTGCCTTGAGCCCTGCCTTGGAGAGAAAGGAGGTGCAGTCTGGATTAGCAGGGCCCTCTGTCACAGCTGTAGGGGGTGAAGCACTGTGGAGGTGCAGGGAACTCCTGGTGAGCCAAGGATTGCAGCCATTGTGGACCCCAGCACTGGAATTGTGGAGTGCTAAGCACAGGGTTGATGGGCACCAGCAGAGATTTCTATCAGGAATATGCTCAGTCCTGTCTTCCTTGGCTCTCCCAGGCAGCAAAACTTTACCTACAAATACTTGGGAAGCATCTGGCTCCTCTCTGGCACAGCAAAACCTGCAGGTGTCACTTGGCTTGTCTGCCAGCCCAGTCCCCTCTGCCGTGGCTCCCATCCTGGCAGGATGCAGCGGTCCTGCCCCAGGGTGCAGGATGTCCCACTGACGGGATAGCAGGAGGGATTCCCCCTTTCTCATGGCAGAAGGGGCTCTCAGAGTCTGGTCTCTCCCTGCCTGAGGGGAAGGGGCTGGAGAGAAGGGGTTGTAGGGGATCTGAGCTGTCACCTCATGCCGTGTCTGCCCTGCAGGAGAATCTGAACAAGCTGATGACCAACCTGCGCTCCACCCAGCCCCACTTCGTCCGCTGCATCATCCCCAACGAGACAAAGACCCCAGGTATGGGTGGGCTGAGGCAGCAGCCTGGCAGTGCCCCTGGGGGGGATCCACATGTGGGAGCTGGCAGGGATTCTTGCACCCACCTTCACCCTTTTCATGCTGCCACTGAGCCCTGATCCCATCTCAGTGTTGATTCTCTGTGACCCAGGTCAATCTACTCTGCTGGGGAGAAGGAGGTTTGCCAGGCTCCTGTTTTGGCTGTGCCCTGATGGTTGGGCTGCTTTGCACTTGTATATAACACCAGGCACAGATGAGTCTCTCAGAGTGACTCCCCTCATCTGAGGCCCAGGCTGCAGCTCTGTTTGCTCTGTCTTCTTGGGCTGAGCACCTGCTCCAGCTCTGTTCTCACCCACAGGAGCCATGGATTCCTTCCTGGTGCTGCACCAGCTGCGGTGTAACGGTGTCCTTGAGGGCATCCGCATCTGCCGGAAGGGATTCCCCAACAGGATCCTCTACGCAGACTTCAAGCAGCGGTAACTCCCTCTTCTTCCTCACCCAGCAACTCACACGTGTTCTGAGGGGATACAAGACTTGTCCTGGCTCTGATCTGCTCCCCAGCTTGTGCAGGGCTGGTCTGAACCCCCACATACCCACAGTGCATGTACACTTTGGGATAGCTCTGCTGCTGGCTCTGGGGTGCTCTGGTGCTCTGCAGAAGAGCCAGAACTGGAGCAGATGGTTCATATATGGCTCCAGCCTCTGCTGCAGCAACATGACTCTGGTGGGAACTGGTACGACAGGGACTCAGGGATGATGATGGAGCTATGCTGTAGTTCTCCTGCATGTCCTCCCTCTGCTCTGTCCCTGCAGTTACCGTATCCTGAATCCAACAGCCATTCCAGAAGACAAGTTTGTGGACAGCAGGAAGGCCACGGAGAAGCTGCTGAGCTCCCTGGAACTGGACCATGCACAGTACAAGTTTGGTCACACCAAGGTGAGGCCAGGAAGCTGGTTCTTGGGAGGGAGACACTGCCCTTCCTGTCTCTTTCCATTGCCATTGCCCACATACTCAAGGCAGGAGATCAGGTGCCTGTGCCGTGTGTGGGTGCACCTCCAGCCAGAGCAGGGTGTGGTGTGTGCCCATGCAGGCACTAAATCCCTGCTCCATGCATCTGCACACAGCCCAGGCTGTGTTCCCCCTGAGCCCTCTCTGCTGGTGACTCCATTCCCACTCTCTTCCTCACAGGTGTTTTTCAAGGCTGGTTTGCTGGGCTTGCTGGAGGAGATGCGAGATGAGCGTCTGGCCAAGATCCTGACCATGCTGCAGGCCAGAATCCGTGGCTTCCTCATGCGCCTGGAATATCAGAAGATCATCAGCAGGAGGTAGAGCTGGAGGGGGGAAGAGACAGAGCTTTGTGTCTCCTTGTTCCTTCTGCACGTGTCAGTGGGTTTGACCTGTAGGGCATCCCTGTGTCTGGCAGTGGTTGGTGAAGGTCCTGTCCTGAGGGGTGGAGGCAGACCTAGGAGAGGTCTGGCATGGCTCTGGTAGGGAGGATCTGGGGTGGGGGAGCTTCTGGTTTCCACTGGAAGATTCAGAGCGAGGAAGAATGAAGAGACCTGAAAGCCAGGCCACACCACCCATCCCACCAGGGTCAGTCCAGTGTGCAGACAGCGATTCATCCACCATTCTGCCATTTATTCAGCTGGTGGAGAATGGAGCCATGTCCGGGCCTGCAGAGGCCAGGATGGGAGGTGTGAAATGTACACCCCTGATGATGCTGTACTTGTATTCCCTCAGGGAAGCCCTCTATACCATCCAGTGGAACATCCGGGCCTTCAACGCTGTCAAGAACTGGTCCTGGATGAAGCTGTTCTTCAAGATCAAGCCTTTACTCAAGTCTGCTCAGACTGAGAAGGAAATGTCCAACCTGAAGGAGGAGTTCCAGAAGCTGAAGGAGGCTCTGGAAAAGTCTGAGGCTAAGAGGAAGGAGCTGGAAGAGAAGCAGGTCTCCATGATCCAGGAGAAGAACGACCTGACTCTCCAGCTGCAGGCAGTGAGTGCCTCACCCTCTTTCTGGAAGCGTAAAGACAGGGTCTACGGGTAGAAAAAGGAGGAGAGTGTGGTAGATCCCTCCTCCAGCCTCTTGCAGTTCAGAGGCTCCCTGGTGGCTACAATCTGTCGAGAATGCAATGTAAGACTGTGCAGACTTGAAGCAACCTCCCATCTCAGGCATGTCCCCTGGCTCTGGAAAGGGAGGGATGGCAATGTTTGCTCACCAAACTGTGGGTCTCCTGTGCCATTTCTGTGCCAAGAAGTGCCAGTCCAGTGTTTCCTTCCTCTGGAAAGATTTAGTTGCTTTTTTTCCCCCGTTTAGTGGTTGTCCCTTGAACCTTGAAAATGGGCAGTGGCTGTATTTTTTGTACACCTGAGCACTTCTGCCCATTCCACATGCAGAACTTCAGCTCTGGGCCAGGGCACCAGGACTCAGAGCCTGCTGCTGTGCTCTGGGACAGTGGATAAGCTCTGGCTCCCCTGTTCCTCTCCCAGGAGCAAGACAACCTGGCAGATGCCGAGGAACGCTGCGACCTGCTGATCAAGTCCAAGATCCAGCTGGAGGCCAAGGTGAAGGAGCTGATGGAGCGTGTGGAGGACGAGGAGGAGATGAACTCAGAGCTCACGGCCAAGAAACGCAAGCTGGAGGATGAGTGTGCAGAGCTGAAGAAGGACATCGATGACCTAGAGATCACTCTGGCCAAGGTGGAGAAGGAGAAACATGCCACAGAGAACAAGGTAAGAGACCTCCCTGGAGCCTCAGTGCTTGCGGGGCCACCAGAGACACATCAGGTGTGGGGGAGCTGGGGGAGGGCAGAGTGAAAAGGGGTGTGGGAGAGGGAACCCCCCCTGGTGTCCTGTCTCTTTGCCCAGGGGGGTGTGGGCAAATGGTTCTGTGATGTGGAAAATTGATTTGGGGCACTGACAAAACCCCCTGGTGGGACCAGCCTGGCGAAGGGAGAAGGTCTGGCTGTTGTTGGGGTGCTGAGCTGCTGTTGACCATGGACCTTCTGCCTTTCAAGGGTCAGGCTGCTGAAGCAGCTCTGCATCCCCTCTCTCTGAGAAGATGGACTCAATTTTTTGACTGCACTTGTTTAGGTTAAAAACCTGATTGAGGAGATGGCTTCTCTGGATGAGATCATTGCCAAGCTGACAAAGGAGAAGAAAGCCCTGCAAGAGGCCCACCAGCAGGCCCTGGATGACCTGCAGGCTGAGGAAGACAAGGTCAACACGCTGACCAAAGCCAAGGTCAAACTGGAGCAGCAAGTGGATGATGTGAGTATAGACCAGTGACAGTGAAGCAAGAGAGGTTGGAGTCACACCTCCAGGAGAGCCCGAGGGCTGTCTCTGAGTGGGATCTGGAGGGTGAGGTCATTAGCAGATTCCCATTTAATATGGCCAGTTGATGAATAATCCCATTGCCAAACTGCCACTGAACCAAGAGGTGCTCTAGAGCACTTCAGGGAGAGCAGTCCTGGGCTGAGGGAATGGGATTGGAGACCAGCTGGGAAACACCTCTGTCTCTCAGGGCTGGGTGAACTTCTCACAGCAATGGACACAGGGACGGTGGGGCTGCAAAGGGTCCTTTCTCTCCCTATCCCATCTCCCTTCATTCTCCAGCTGGAAAGCTCTCTTGAACAAGAAAAGAAGGTCCGCATGGATCTGGAAAGAGCAAAGAGGAAGCTTGAGGGAGACCTGAAGCTGGCACAAGAGTCTATAATGGATCTGGAGAATGACAAACAGCAGCTGGAGGAGAAGCTCAAGAAGTGAGTGTGTGACGTGCCTGGGCTCTGCTCCTCTAAACTGAGCCTCTGTGTGGACTCTGCAGGGATGTGGCTTCTGGGCACTGCTGGGGTGACCAGTCCAGACAAAATGAGGGCTGAGTTATCCTGGGCACTTTTCAAAGTTGCTGAGGAGCTTGTGAGCTAACACAGACTCATAGATCAGGGCACTATAGACCTCAGGGTACATTGGGTTGGAGAGGAGGGACCTGCCTGGCAGGACCCAAACACAGCTGGGACCTCAGCTACAAGTACAGACTTCATCCCTCATGTCCCATTCATGTTGGGGAGCTGAAGAACACCTTGGGAGCTCAGAGGAAAACCCTCAGAGCCAGTTGTCTGCAAGTTTGGCCACTCCAGCCCTCCCTGAGAGCCTTCCATGAGCTGCTTCTTACCCCTGCAGTCTCTTTCCTGTGTGGGTTTGTTTGTCCTCTAACCAGGTGTTAGAGTGCAGGGAAATTCAGGAGCCAGAAGGACCTGTCAGGACAGCGTCTGTCTTCTTTCTGTGCAGGAAAGACTTTGAAATCAGTCAGCTGAATTCAAGGATTGAAGATGGGCAAGTGACTGAGGCCCAGCTGCAGAAGAAGATCAAGGAGGTCCAGGTATGGTGGGAAAGAGCTGTTCTCGCAGCCCAGGTGTCTGAAATTTCCATCAGATGTGATGTGCTGGGGAATCTGCATGGGCCAGTCCCTCTCTGAGCACAGAGGCATCTCCTTGGAAAAAAGAGTGATAGACAAAGCCAGCCTGGTTAGCAGAAGCAAAGCCCTCTGCCAAAATGTGGTAGGCTGAAAATTAAAGAATGAACTATTGAGGTGAGCTCTAGCACGAAGCTGAGGGACAGCTTCTAGAATGTAGCTCTCTGTCCAAAATAAAACCTTTGATTCAGAGCCCAAACTCTGAAAATCCAAGTCTGGTGCACTGGGCTTCTTCCTATCGGAGAGAGGTTCCCCACATTCATGGAAGTTCCCATGACAAGGAGCTAATACCAGCCTGGATCCTGATGGCAGGGCACAGAGGAGAGCAGGAGGTGCACAAAACACACTTCCAAGGAGCCTCCTGAAACAGCCCAAGCACTCGCTCCAGACTCGTGTCTTGTTGCTCCCCATCATCTGTGGAGACGCCTCGCTCCATTGTGGGACAGCAAAGATGCCAGAGCTTCACCCAGAGCTTGGAGCATCTGCCTTCCTCTGTCCCTGCAGGCCCGCGTGGAGGAGCTGGAGGAGGAGCTGGAGGCCGAGCGCGCGGCCAGAGCCAAGGTGGAGAAGCAGCGGGCAGAGGTGTCCCGGGAGCTGGAGGAGCTCAGCGAGCGGCTGGAGGAGGCCGGCGGGAGCACGGCCACGCAGCTGGAGCTGAACAAGAAGCGGGAGGTGGAATTCCTGAAGCTGAGGCGGGACCTGGAGGAGGCCACGCTGCAGCACGAGGCCACGGCGGCCGCGCTGCGCAAGAAGCACGCGGACAGTGTGGCTGAGCTGAGCGAGCAGATCGACAACCTGCAGCGCGTCAAGCAGAAGTTGGAGAAGGAGAAGAGCGAGATGAAGATGGAGGTGGATGACCTGTCCTCCAACGTTGAGTACATCACCAAGAACAAGGTGGGTGCTGGTCCTGCGCAGGGCTGGTTCGTCTCATCTGCGAACATCAGGGCAGCTGGTGGCGGCATGTCGGTGGGGTGGTGTCCCAGGAAGCTCTTTCACTAAATCCCAGAATCAGCTGGTTTGGAAAAGACCTCTGAGATCATCAAGTCCAACCTTTGACCCATTACCAACTTGACTACTAATCCACATCCAATCTCTTCTTAAACACCTCCAGGAATGGTGAATCCACCACTCTCTGGGCAGCCCATTCCAATATCTGATCTCTCTCTGTAAAGAACTTCTTCCTAATGTCCAACCTAAACCTCCCCTGGCACAGCTTCAGACTGAGCTTGTCCTACTGCTGGTTGCCTGGGAGAAGAGACCAACCCCCTCTGTCTCCCCTCTCCTGTCAGGGAGTTGTAGAGACTGAGCCTCCTCCTCTTCAGGCTGAACAACCCCAGCTCCCTCAGCCTCTCCTCATAGGAATTGTGCTCCAGTGCCTTCACCAGCCTCATTGCTCTTCTCTGGACACACTCCAGCCCCTCAATATCCTTCCTGAACTGACGGTCCCAGAACTGGACAGTTTACCATGGCTGAATCCCCCCTTGTTTTTCCCCCCTTGTCACTATGGCAGTGTTTTGCTTGTGCTAGTCGAGTCTGGAGGCTCTGGGAAATCATTTCCTGGGAGGCAGAGTACAGAGAGCCACTGTCAGTTCAGCAGAGACACGAGATCCCTGTCAGGGTCCTGCCCCGAGCGTCGATGGGATCCACAGAGCAGGGCAGCGAGTCCCAGGCTGGCAGAACGGTGCTGCCAGGCCTGAGCTGGGCTCACACCGGCCGTGCTTGGTGCCTGCAGGCCAACGCTGAGAAGCTGTGCCGCACCTACGAGGACCAGCTGAACGAGGCCAAGGCCAAAGTGGATGAGCTGCAGCGGCAGCTGACAGACGTGAGCGCGCAGCGGGGCAGGCTGCAGACTGAGAACGGTGCGTGGGGCAGAACAGGGGGCACACAGCTGACTCAGGGCTGCCATGGGTGGGGGTGCCAGGGAACAGCCAGGCAGACTGTCCTCCTTCCCCCAAAGACCCTAGTTGTGCATCAGAAGGAGGGATTCCTTTGCCTTTAGCCGCTTGCACCTCTGCCCACGGTCCAGCTTGCCCATGTTGGATACAACTGGCACTGCTGAGGGCAAAGGCTCTGGGGAGGGCAGGGGAGTGCACATGGCAGCCCTTCAGCCCCAAAGTAACTGGTTTTGCTCTGTTTGAACCCAGGGGAGCTTAGTCGGCTGCTGGAGGAGAAGGAGTCCTTCATCAACCAGCTGAGCCGTGGCAAGATCTCATTCACACAGAGCATCGAGGAGCTGAAAAGGCAGCTGGAGGAAGAGACCAAGGTGAGGCTTCTAGGGCATGGCTGATCTCTGAGTGACAAGGATCACAGGGAATGGGGTGTGTGTCACACCGTGGCAGTGGCCCAGGCTCTTGGACTGGGGAGGTGGGACATACCCTGCACATGGGGCAGCTCTGAACCTGGGAAGAGCCTGGGAAGAACAGAAGTTATCTCCTGCTGCTCCCAGTGCCGTGGCCAATGTCCTGGAGCTTGGGGCCAGCTGCTGCTCTCACAAGGGCTGCTCTCCCTCCCTCAGAGCAAGAACGCCCTGGCCCATGCCCTGCAAGCATCCCGGCACGACTGTGACCTGCTGCGGGAGCAGTACGAGGAGGAGGTGGAGGCCAAAAGCGAGCTCCAGAGGAACCTGTCCAAGGCCAACGCCGAGGTGGCCCAGTGGAGAACCAAGTACGAGACTGATGCCATCCAGAGGACTGAGGAGCTGGAGGAAGCCAAGTAAGTCCCATGGCACAAGTCAGGTGGCAAGTTTCCATTCACCAGCGGGGCTTTCCTGGACCCCAGGGTGACCCTTCCATGAGGATTTGAGGTTGCTCAGAGCAGTGGGGTAGGGTGACACTCGGGCGGGGAGTGCTCACCCCAGCTGCCGTGGGCAGGAAGAAGCTGGCAACCCGGCTGCAGGAGGCAGAGGAGGCAGTGGAGACCGCCCACGCCAAGTGCTCCTCGCTGGAGAAGACCAAGCACCGGCTGCAGACGGAGATCGAGGACCTCTCGGTGGACCTGGAACGCGCCAACTCCGCCTGCGCCGCCCTGGACAAGAAGCAGCGCAACTTCGACAAGATCCTGGCCGAGTGGAAGCAGAAGTACGAGGAGACCCAGGTGGAGCTGGAGGCGTCGCAGAAGGAGTCACGCAGCCTGAGCACGGAGCTCTTCAAGCTCAAGAACGCCTACGAGGAGTCCCTGGACAACCTGGAGACCCTCAAGAGGGAGAACAAGAACCTGCAGGGTAGGACTGGGCTCAAGCTCTCCCCTTGGGCTCTGCCCAGGCTCCTGCTCCCACGGGCAGCCTCCTGCTCTCCTGTCCTCAGGCCAGGGTGGGATTGGGTCCCTTCTTGGCAGAGGAGACCCTTCTGCTCAGCCCATCCCTTGGAGGGATACAGGAGCCCTGCCAGGATGCCAAAATGTGTCCTGCCCTCTTGCTGGGGCCCTCTGGGAGGTCAGGCAGAGCCACTTGGCTCCTGTTCCCAAATGGTACATGACTTGCTGGCAAATGCCATGGCTGTGGCATGACACTGCCCTGGGGGTGTTGCTCTTGAACAAACAGGCCTCCTCAGGTCCTTAATGCCTCTCCCATTCCCTCTCCTTCACCCAGACTTCAGAAATGTCCCCAGGCACAACCTCAGCTGCCCTCCAAGGGGCTGGGGGGTCATCAGCTGAGCCTGGGGCAGAGGGATGGGGATGTCACCTTTGCAGGACTGGTCCCAAAAACTCCTTCCTGACCAAATGCCTTCTGTCCCTGCCAGAGGAAATCGCTGATCTGACTGACCAGATCAGTCTGGGTGGCAAAACCATCCATGAGCTGGAGAAGGTGAAGAAAGCCCTGGAGAGTGAGAAGAACGATATCCAGGGGGCTCTGGAGGAGGCTGAGGTGTGGATCCTTGTTTGTCACATATTCCTGCTGCCCCCAGGAGCCACTGGCCCACCCTGCAGCTCTGGTCAGGTGCTGCTGGAGGGTGACAGTCCTGAGCCAGGCTCTAACCTCTGGGAGGTCACTCACAGGGGTCCTGCAAGCACTGCAGGCACTGTGGGGTGGTTTCACCTGCCTTGTGCCCCATAATGCTGGGCTACGGGGTAAGGCCAGGCTGCCAGGCTGGAGTGGGTGGCCCCCCACCTCAGGAACCACTTTCCTATGGCTGAGCTGTTTCTAGGGAGCTCTGGAGCACGAGGAGAGCAAGACTCTGCGCATCCAGCTGGAGCTGAACCAGATCAAGGCGGACATGGACAGGAAGCTGGCGGAGAAGGACGAGGAGTTTGAGAACCTGAGGTGTGTGGGATGAGGGGACAAGGCTGGGCCATGGCTGTGGGGGCAGAGCTGGCACCGTGGCCCTGGCAGGGCTGCCCCAGGCTGGGTGTCCCCAGAGGGCCGTGGCCGATTCACCGCCTCCCCCTCAGGCGCAACCACCAGCACGCCATGGACTCCATGCAGGCCTCGCTGGACGCAGAGGCCCGGGCCAAGAATGAGGCCGTCCGGCTGAGGAAGAAGATGGAGGGAGACCTGAACGAGATGGAGATCCAGCTGAACCATGCCAACCGCCAGGCTGCCGAGTTCCAGAAGCTGGGCCGCCAGCTCCAGGCCCAGATCAAGGTTGGGCGGTCGCGGTGGGACAAGTCGGGTGCTGTCCCTGCCCGGCCTCCTCCCGCTCCCGCCGACCCCGCGCTGCCCCACAGGACCTGCAGATCGAGCTGGATGACACCCAGCGCCAGAACGATGACCTGAAGGAGCAGGTGGGGGCCCTGGAGCGCCGCAACAACCTGCTGCTGGCAGAGGTGGAGGAGCTGCGCGCGGTGCTGGAGCAGGCAGAGAGGAGCAGGAAGCTGGCGGAGCAGGAGCTGCTGGAGGCCACCGAGAGGGTCACCCTGCTCCACTCCCAGGTGAGGCACTGCCAAGTCCCACATCTCTGCTGGCAGGAGAGCCAGGAGCCTCTCCCCTGGCCACGGTGAGGGGCCAGCCCTGGTCACACTGAACCTGCTCTGCCTGCAGAACACGGGCCTGATCAACCAGAAGAAGAAGCTGGAGGCAGACGTCTCCCAGCTGAGCGGCGAGGTGGAGGACGCGGTGCAGGAGTGCCGCAACGCTGAGGAGAAGGCGAAGAAGGCCATCACGGATGTAAGAGCGTGGTGGGCACTGTGCTGGGTGGTTTGGGAGGAGAGGGGAGGGTCTCAGAACTTGCCCCTGTGTCTGGCAGGGGTGCCTGACCTTGTGGTGATGCCCCCTTGCTTTTGGCCTCGTAGGCTGCCATGATGGCAGAGGAGCTGAAGAAGGAGCAGGACACGAGCGCGCACCTGGAGCGGATGAAGAAGAACATGGAGCAGACCATCAAGGACCTGCAGATGCGGCTGGATGAAGCGGAGCAGATTGCTCTCAAGGGGGGCAAGAAGCAGATCCAGAAGCTGGAGGCCAGGGTGAGAAGGCAGGGGCAGATCCCTGGTTTTGTCCCCCAGAAACTGGCTCCTGGTGCTGCCCCGGCCCCTGTCCCATCGCCAGGGACAGTCCCCAAGGACCTGCAAGCCTGGGCCCGGCTCCCAGCCTGTGCTCAGGGTGGTTTAGCCTCTGCTGTGGCTTCTCTGAGCTGGGAAGGTGACCTGGCCTCAGCTGGGCTGGTGCTGGTGCCCAGGAGCAGGGTGCTGAGCTGGGCTGTGCCCCCCTGCAGGTGCGGGAGCTGGAGGGGGAGCTGGACGCAGAGCAGAAGAAGATGGCTGAAGCCCAGAAGGGCATCCGCAAGTACGAGAGGAGGATCAAGGAGATGAGCTACCAGGTACAGCAGCCCCAGGCACAGCCCCAGCACAGGGACACGTGGCACAGCTGCCCCTGCTCAGCCTCTTGTGTTACCCAATAACCAACCCACCCACCCACCCAGCCCAGCCTGGGCTTGTTCTGAGCTCTGTGCAGGGACTGACACAAGTGGGACAGGTTTGTCACTGCCACAACATTCATATCCTTCTCTTGTGTCCTTCCCATTTCCCGGCAGCTCCTGAGCTGGGTGATGGGACACAGGGAGGGAACCAGGGGGCAGATGCTGTGACAGGGGGCTGGGTTGGCCTGTGTGTGTATATGGAGGGCACTGGCACCACTGGGACTGACTCTCTGAGAAAGGTGGGGGGCAGGTGGACCCTGAGCGTGGGCACTGCTGGGGTCCTGCTAACAGAGCTGGGGCATTGCAGACTGAGGAAGATCGGAAGAACCTGACTCGGATGCAGGACCTGATTGACAAGCTGCAGAGCAAGGTCAAGAGCTACAAGCGCCAGTTTGAGGAGGCCGTAAGTGCCCAGCACTGCTCTCCCGGGGTGGGGGACGGGGCTGTCCCTCCCTGGGCTGCAAGGGCCCTTGAGGGAGATGTGGGGAGCTGTGCCCCACACACCCACCCCTCCCCTCACCCCATCCAGGAGCAGCAGGCCAACTCCAACCTGGTGAAGTACCGCAAGGTGCAGCACGAGCTGGACGACGCCGAGGAACGTGCCGACATCGCCGAGACGCAGGTGAACAAGCTGCGCGCCCGCACCAGGGATGTCGTCCTCTCCAAGGTGAGCACACCTGGCCTGGGGCAGTGGGGAGGAGGGCAGGGGCTCCTGCCAGCCCTGGAGCCAGGGCACTGACCACAGCCCATGGCCACATCCTGCTCTGGCACTGCTGCCCTCACCTCCCACTGTTGCCTGGAGCTGAAGGGTGGCACAGTGCTCCCTCCTCCAGATCCCAGCCCTCACCAAAGCACTTTTGGGATTTTTTCCAGCATTAGGAGCCTGGGTGTCCACCCTGCCCTGTCCCAGCTGCTGCTGTAGGTTGGAGGCAAGTGGCTGCAAGAGTCACCACCAGCTTTGCACCACGTGAATAAATGTAGATCTGCCAGGATTTGCTCTGTTGTGTCTGTCACTGGGTAACCTTGGCCTCTGCTGCTGGGGACGGGGGGCCAGCTGGAGTCTTTAGGGACTTTTAGGATCTTTTCAAGCCAGGGAAGGCAGGATAGGTCCAGGCCTTGTTACTCCAGCTCTACAGCCCTGGCTTGGGACAGATTTTGGGAAAAGAACCCTTTCCTCATCCCTCCCCTCCAAAACACATCTCTTGGCTGAGGGGTGAGGCAAGGCAGGGGGGCAGAACAGACCTCACCCACTACTCCTGAGAACATAAAACCCCCAACTACAGCCCTGCAGGGCACATGGAGGGTTGTTACAGCTTTGGCAAAGTCACTGCAAAGAAAGACACCTCCACTCATTTCTTTAAAATAGATTTCTTTAATAGTTTCCATTTAATATGTTTATTTGCAGTTAGTAAATTGGCATTAATCAGGGCAGCACGAACCTCAGCAATCCCTGGGGACAGTGCAGACTTCCAGAGGTATTTGTTAAGTGACAGGGGTCCCAGTTTCTCCCTGTCCCAGCTCCCATCCTGCTGCCCTCTGTGGAGCCAGTGGGCTCTCCCAGCACCACCTGTCCCTGCTCTCCATAAACACACAAGGATGAAGGACACAGGGGGTCTGGTCCCTCCCAAAATGAGATTCTTGAGGCATCTGGCACGGATAGACGAGCCCACAGGAATGTAGCCCCAGTCAGGATCTATCTGTACCCTCTGCACTGGGGCAGCCTCTCCCTGGAGCCCAGCTCCATCCCTGAGGAGCTGCCACAGATTTCTCCCCTGTGCCTTTCTCTGCCCCTCCTGCCTCAGCCCCAAAGCAAAGCCAAGTCACCTCAAACAGGTGAGGACCCAAACGTGCCTGTGCTCCCAGGCCTGGGGGCAGATGGGCGAGTGTGGGCTCAGCTCAGCCTCCCAGGGGCTCGTGGCCAAGGCCAGAGGCAGCTCAGCCCCAAACTGTCCTTAGAACAGAGAGAGGTTAGAGCAGCAGTCAGTGGATGCACCAATCAACTACACTATGGAAAAGGCATCCCTTAACTTAAAAGCCTTTTAATTTGAAGCATTTATTTGAAGTGTACATCTATTACAGTTAAGAAGAAGCAAAGATACACCAAAAACACAAATACCCAAGAACAAAAAAGTACAGGTGAGAAAGAAATTAGCCGAGGGGAGGGAGGGGCAGGGTGGGGGGGACCTGGTGAAGAACAGAGTTGCAGCTGCTGCAGGGAGGAGCGCCCCAGGGTGATCCCACTGGAGCAGCCCCAAGGAAGGGCCACCAGGATCCCCAGGAGCTCCTGCAAGGCTCCAGGTTTACACACAAGCTCAGCAGCTCTGACCACCCTGCACATCCATAGCAGGACACCGAGGGGTGAGAGAAGCAAGAGGAGGAGGGAGATGCTCAGAGACAGGTCCTGCCCTTGGGACTGGAGCCTTGTTCACTCCTCCACCCTCAGCACTGGGAGCCTGAGGGTGGGATTCATTCTGCTGGAAACGATGAGACACAAAGTGCTGCCGCTCTGGGACATCCTCACCCCCCCAGGGCCTGGACAGAGCTGAAGTCAAGTCATCTCATCTCATAAATTAGAAAATGTAAAAAAAAAAAAAAAAATAAATAAAAATAGTCAGATGCATGTTTCAAAACTGTTTTCTTTTAGCTGGAGCTGCAAGACACTTTTTTGCCTTAAATGTAGTGGCTGTGTCTCATTCCTGGGAATCTGTCTTGGATAACAGTGTTGGTGAGCAGGCAGGGCACGTCCAGGTTTGGCAATCAGGACTGCCAAAACCCAATTCCCCCTTTCCCAACATATCCTACAAAGTTACTTTCAGGAACAGGAGTGTTTATTCCCAGCATTTAACACATTCTGATTAAAACAGATGCAGGAAATACGGACATCTCCAGTAAATATTGCACTTCAAGATTAATGTGTGTGTTGATATTAAGGACTGAAAGCAAGAGACTGACATAAGACTTCCAGGCATAGCAGGTTAACAACAAGAGCAATGGTCCTGAAAAGGATTTTAAAACCAGATTAGTTACCCAAGAGAAGGGACAAGCCGCAAGTTTAAAAAATTAGTACATTTTAATGCTAGTGCTCCGTGAAAAAGCCAACCCCTGTTGCAATTCCACCACTGCTCAAATGTCTCTGTTCTCTGCAGCTTTGTAAAACACCTCCAGGCGGGCAGGATCTGCAGGAAAGACAGCAGGAGCAGAGGTTCTCTCCTAATGCACAGATTTAGTACCAAATGATCCAAAAGGAGATGGTGAAGAGGTGACTGGAGCTAGGGCTCTCAGGAATTAAAAGCACACACACACACACACACTCATGCTCTACCCAACCCTAAACCCCTGATTCCAAACCCCAGCTGAAAGGTTACACCTGAAGGGGGTCCCTGTGGGGGCTCTGCACGTGGCTGGTGTTGGGGTCCTGGTCAGACTGGCTCCTTGGACCTCACATTTGGAGGGCAATTGCTGTGCTTTTTGACTTGCCAGGAGAGAGAGCCACAACTCAATTGGCACATACAGAGTATCCTCACTGCCAGCAAAACCATCTCTGACCACTCTGCTGGACTGGGAGAGAGAGGAAAAAAAAATAAACAGAGGCTGGTTTTTGCAGGTGGTTATTTTTTATCCCAGAACAACTGGAAGATACATCCCTGAATGTGTCACCCAGAGAGCTGCCCAAAGTCTCATCGGTCAGAGATCAGAGCTGGGGACCGGGAGGGGGTGGGGTTTGACAGTGCTCCTCACACTCACACTCTCACACACACACACTACACAGCGTATCCCTGAAAATCCACGGGCTGCAAGGGACCCTCCAAGCGCTGTCCATCGGAAGCTGGAGCCAAGGATTACTCCTCCACAAAGTCTCTGTCAATGTCCATGTACGCCTCGTCGATGTAGCTGACTATGGCACAGGGGGACGTCCGGTCCGGACTGAGCAGTATAGATACAGTCTCTTTCCAGTAGGTAAAACTAATACAGGAGCTCTGTGGGGAGAGAGAAAAAAGATGGTTGGAGCGGCCCACAGCACCAACATGCAGCGCAAGACTCATCCCAAAGGCACTCAGCAGAGCGAACTGGAAACTGCTTCCTGCTCACCCCAAGCTCCCCAGCCCTGCCACGTAACCAACACCTTGGATTCACACCCAGCCCTCCCTCCCCGGGGCCTGGAGAGAAGGGCTGGATAAACCAACCCCACCCTCCACAACCAGCCCCCCCCCATCCAGTATACATAGAGACACAGGTACAGACATGTATGCCTCCATACAGGGCCTTCCAGCACCTCTGCCTGGGCCAGTACCCCCACACGACCCCAAACTTCCCCTGTGCTGTCCAGTCTGAGCACACTCTGGGTCCCTGCAGTGCGGCAGACACTGCCAGTACCTCACACCCTTGGGGAGACACAAAGGCAACACCCTCTCCCTGCTCATATCCCACATTCCCTTAAAGCCAAAGGGCCATTTTGGCAGCCCAACATACATGATGTGTTACCCACAGCCTTCATACGCTGGACTAGTTATTTCCACCCATCACCTTCCTCCTGTCTGGGAACTCCTTATTTTCTCTGCTTCCAAAGCCCTAATGGTGCTCCACCTCAGATACCTCACCTATAGGAGCTTTCTGAAGGGTTTTTTCTTGAACTCATTACAAATCAGTTAAAGCTGCCACCCAATCACTGAAAAAGCTGTACAACCTCACTTCACCTTGCAGAGCATATACAAGGGAGTTGCCTTCTCATCACAGGTCATTTCTACCCCAGTGCCCAACACAGACCAGCTCTGGAGCAGAAGCCTGCAGGCTGTGCTTTCCACAGGGCAGCTCCTTGTCTTCCAGTAGCTGCACCAGATAATCTCCTGCACTGTTTGTCACTCCAGGAAGAGGGAACAGCTTGGTTAAGGTGTCTGGGAGCTGGATTTTGTCCTGCCTCCACATCCCTGCCTGTCCTGCCAGCGCTGCCTCCCACTCTACTCAGCACTGGCAAGTTTGTGTGCCAGAGTCAAGACCTCAGGTTTTGTCTGGAGGGAAAGCCAACACCTGCCTTGTGGCAGTCTGACTGTGTGAGATGGTGTTAAAAACCTTGCAGGAGTTACACTGCGGGCAGAACTTCCTCCCTTCTTTCCCTTCACAACCTCCCACTTCCCATTCTTGTGGTAACTGGCAGGCAAGTCGATCCCTGCTGTGGTCAGAGGGTCACGTACATTTTCTAAGCAGGTGCTGTCTTTATCCTTGTTGAGGTAATGCTGCTGCCAGAATCGCAGGAGGCTGTGGAAGTTGTTCAGGATGAATCCAGGGTACTTCTCCGTGTATTCCATCTGTTGCAAGGTGCGCAGGTAAAAAGGGAGCTTTTCTTTCCTTCGGGCCAGCATCAGGATAACTAAACTTGTGTTCAAACAGCTGACATTTTCCTGAGAGTAAAAGTGACACAGCAAACAAAAAATAAAGATACTGGTTGTAAACATGTCCGTACCAAATATGCATGTGGAAAGCAGGCACAGGAGGTGCTCCCACACACAGCAAGGAGGAAGGGACATGGATGTCCACAAGAGGAACCAGGTTCCTCCCTGCTCCCAGCTCTGCTCATCACCCCAGTAACCAGCAAGGTAACTAAAGTTACTGTCAGCTCTTTACCTGTGTGAGTGTCTGTACATGGATAATATTAATGAGACGGAAAAGGAAGGACATTCTCATGGACATCTGGGACATGTAGGACAAGAGGTGACACTCGGACAGGACCTCTGCCACTGCAGTGAGAGGAGAAACACAGTCAGAGGGTCCTGGAGGGTCAGGCATGCTGCTCCAAGCACCAGGGCAGCAAGAACTGGTGCTCAGACTGCAGAAACAAACTGTCAGGGTGGCATTCCCCTCTGTCTATACCCCCAATTTTCAAATAGACTTAATATATTCCCAACATTATCACCACCAAACACAGCCCACCCCACTTGTCACTGTTCACCTTTCGCATCAGACTGATTCTCAAACCGGTCCAGGGACAGTGTGATGCAGCGAACCAGCATGTTTGAGTCAACCAAGGAACTGTTGATCTGGTTTAAAAATATCTGGAACTGAAGAGAAACCCTTTTTAGTGTCAAATTAAAATAATTAAATACATTAATACTCAGGGCCATGACCTTTTTGTTATCTCTAACAAAATATATCTGCCTCATGCAGCCCAACACTGGCACTGAGGGCTGACCAAAGGATCCCTACAGCAAGTGCCTTAAAACCACTGTGGAACAGAAAAATGCCAGAGTCCTGACACCCCCAAAATTTTTTTGAAGTGCCACTCCAATGAGAGTGAGATTTCACACACTCTTTGTTTTGGAAGAGGGAGACTGGACAGCACTGGCTGCTGGCCTCTAATTCCTCCAGCTCTGTGTTTTCCTAGGGAGGAATAAATACAATGAGGGAGTCACACAGAATGAGAACTAAACCCAGTTAGAGATCAATAAATAGGAAGCACATATGAAGTATAAAGACATTCTCTAGAATGTGGGAGTTCATTTACTACAGAAAGAAACAAAATTTAATACAACTTTCTTTTAAATAATTTTTATACTTCCATTCTCCAAGGTCTGTCAGACCTAAGAGCAACGAGGGAAGAATTATAGTAACAAAAGCAAGAGTATGAGGCCATTCAGAACCTACCCAACAGTTGATGTTCAAGGTACAAAGTGAAGAAGAGCATGAAACCACTTTGCACAGAGCTGCCCATCCTTGATTTACCTGTACAACTCAGTTTTAGAGGTAATTACATCAGCCTTGACCTCCTAAAATGGCTGTAAGTTCAAATAACAAAGATGTGACATCTTTCTGCAGTATCAAACATTAATAGTTGAATTCATGTCCATAAGAACTGCAAGCTCCAGTAGAAGACTTTCTGAAGCTGTCCCAATGTCCAAAACTATCAGCTTAACCCAAAACTCAGTGGCTTTCCAGGAAATGCTCTGCTCTCCTTGAGCCCTGACCTTAGACCTGCCTGATCATGTAACAGGGCAGTGTTTTCTGAACAGCTCAGCACTTGCTGACTCAGGAACAGCAGGAGCACTGCTGAGAACAGAGTGACTGCAGCAACTCACCTGCCTGTGGAGAGACTTTGGCAGCTCCCCTCTTAATGTTTATTGTGCCCCCAGCTCATCAATCACACCAAAACCAAATGAATCTGAGTTTCGGTGATACCTCTGGCTATGGAGGTTTGTAATTTGACCCTCGGGGGGCCGGGGGGGGGGACAGCTTTTACAAATATTTACCTTCTCATCTGTGTTGATGTACTTGTTGAACCTCTTGAATGCATCGATATTGAATTTCATCAGCTCTCCCAGAAGGTCAAAGTAACTCTGAAGCACATCCCGTGATTTGCACTCACTATCAACGATGCAGTACAGAATATGCTGGCGGGGGAGGAAAATGTGTTATTGCCACAGCTCAGGCCAAGCCAGCAGCACAACACAGATCTGGTTTAACCACTATTTAAAGCATTTATCTGCAGGTTCAGTTCTTGGATGACAGAACTAAAGACAACAGTTCAGATGAGTCTCCTGTTAAAATAACTTCCCACTGATGCAGGTTATACAACTGGCCACCAATTCACAGATACTTCCAAAAGTATTCCCAGTCAATGTTTATCATTTTTACCCACTTTTGAATTTGCTGCAGATAACTCCTTCTTGATTGCTATGGAGGACGCTTGACATAGACTTCCTTACCTCCAGGAGTCCCCTCTTGAGCAGGAACATCTGGTCTGCATAGGAGGTGGTGCCTCGAAGGAAACTTTCAACCGCCCTTGCTTGCCAAAATCTGAGAAGCAGAAGAAACGAGGTGTTAATTTTGGAGCAAGGGAGTACTTTATTACGTCTGTAGTTTAAATCCAGTTTCCTGATCTGTTCCATGACGATGGAGTCAGACCTGGCACTGGCCATACCAGTGTGAGCGCAGTGCAAGCTCTGGTGTTGTCCTTCACCTGTACTGTCACCACAGCACAGACCTTTCCCCAGATTATGATTCTCAAGCACTCCCAGTTGAAATAAGCTGTATGAAACCAAAGCTGCATCCCAAACAGCACATCAGAGCGCAGAGTGAACCCACCTGAAGGAAGACTCAGCTGGTTCCTTCTTCATGACCTGAAGCAGTCTGGTCAACAAACCTCTCTTCCCATCGCAGACAAGACTCCTGGAGCAGGTGAAGGAATGACAGCATGAGTGGAAGGGCTGGCAAATGCTGTACCTTACAAAATACTGAGTCCAGTCTCTGCTCCAGAGCTTTTGATGATCAAAATCTCAGTATCAAGCATATGGTACAAATATTGTGTCAGGTTCTACCAGAAGAAGGGTTCTTCTCACTGCCTTTGGTAAATGTCTGCAATACCTGCAACATGACTTCCAAATAAATCCTAAAGAAAAATTATTCGTTTTCTCTCAATTTGTTAATATTTCAGAAACAGCAATTCACAGCTTGCAGAAATTAAAAGACCGGGGGAAAAAAAAAACCACATTTGATCTTAGGAATGAAAACCACACATCTTGCTCAACAAGGAAGTTCTAAATTTCACTTAAGGGGCAGAGCAGAGTATGGAAACCTGGATGCTACATTAGTTAACCTTGTTTTGTGTGGTGTAGTAAAAGTATAGAGGCTGTACAACTGCAGTACTAATTGTATTAAACATCTTCAGTGGAGTATCCACCTTGTGCAGAAGCAATGGCTTGACCTCACATTTCAAGAAAAACAACATGGAAACTAAATGCTAAAGCTGTAAAAACCCTCGAGTTCTTCCCAATTAGACACAGTATTATGATAATAATTATAATCTGCAAATCCTCTTAGAGGATTCCCTTTTGGAGCGAGGTAAATCTGCTCTGTGCAGCCCAAGTCCCTGCTGAAGCCCTGGGAATATTCTGACAACTAAATCTGCAAACTGTGTCTCACCTGGTGAGGTTTGTACATCAGAATCATGTATTAAAGAGCTTATTGAAATCAAAACAGTCAATCTAACAGATACTCCAAGGTAACACCAGAGAACACTTCTGTAAGTGGTTTAACGTGTTAATCTAATTTAGCTTATTCTGTTTATTAGCTGCTCTTAAAATACTCTGAGCAGACACCTGGATCTGTTCAAACAGCCTGGAAATGGACATTATGTGTGCACAGACTGCTCCTGAATCTCAAAACTAAGATTTATCAGCAGGAGCAATTAATGGATTAGAGGGATCAGGGTTTACTTTCCAGGTCTGTCTGCAATGCCTGCTGTACAAGGCCAGGCAAACAGTCAGAACTAGAATAACATGATAAAATCTGGGCCATGAACTCAACACCCCCCATTTTTGGCTTTCCTTAAGGCTGCTTTTGTTTTTAGAACACCTTACACTGAGCATGAGTACACTTTAGATTTGCTGATAACCATAACCACCACACAAACCTGGACACTTCCTGCTGAAATGCATCACTGAAATTAGAAGTGTGGTGGACAGATGGACCTCAAACAGAACAGGTGACATCAAACCTCCACCAGAGATGCTTAAAAACTTCCTAAATTGCTGCCCAAAGCCCTCTATTCCCTCTCACCTGTCAGTGTTGACAACTGCATCAACTTCAGGGATGTTGGCTTTGTGGGAGATTGCACTCAGCTCATTCAGTTCTTGGCTGTTTAGGAGGAGATACTTGTTCCTAAAGCAAGACAGTGGGGGAGCAGGGGAGAAAACCAGGATGAATTCCAGAGGCAAACATGGAATTCCACAAGAAGTAAAGCCACAGGGCTGCAGGGCTGGGTAATCCTCTTTCACCTGGCCGCTCTTCACAGCATTCCCACCCTGCTCCCTCCCACAGGCCAAACAGCTGCTGTTCGGTGAACCTCCTCCAAAATGTACCAAATTCCAGTTTTAACACTGACCAGCAGAACAAGTCTGACAGAGTACAAATGTAGTCCAGGGGCTCCCTTTGCCACACTCCCTGCCCAGTGCCAGCATCTTCCTACTTCAAAGTGCTCAGAATCAGACTGCACAGATTTATTTTCAGGAAACCTCAGGGAGCAACAGTTGCAGTGGTGAGGGAGTAAAAAGAAACTACTTATCAAACCAGCAACTACATGGAAGAAAAATTATAAGACCCAAGGGGACTGAGTGTCTTCTTGTTTCAAACACCATCACCCAGATTAGTGCCCACTGAGGATCTCTTGTAAAGCTTCCTTTGATGTAGATTAACAGGTTTCTGCAATGAGAACACAGCCCTTCTCTCCCTGCAACAAACAGTTCTGCAAAGTCTGGTTTAGACACAATTGTACAGAAATGAATATTAGTGTACAAGTACTTGGTCTCTTCTTGTCCCCAGCTAACTCAGCTAATCTGTGATTTCACAGAAAGTTCGTGTCATTATTTGTTTAAAACCTTTAACCAGATTCCACACATTCCACCTGCTCTGATGTTACAGCTGGGAGCTGCTTTCTGTTTGAACAAGCCCGAGACCTTTGTAGCAGCTACTTAAGTAGGAACATCATCTAAAGAGATTTTACTGGAAAACCTGGAGTGATTCCTGGGCAAACATGTCTTGCCTGGAGGATTTACAATAGGTCAGCCTTGCACTTCTGTCTGTCCAGCAGCTTCCTGTTCTCAAAGCTAAAACTCCACAGTCAAAAAGGCTTATACTTCTAATATATCCAATAGTATTAGACAAAACCTGCACAAAAATATCATCCTGGCTGTGGATATGACCAGCACCTGAAGTACAAGAGGCCTCAAACAGAGAGGTTTGTCAGAAGTGGACACCATCTCACAGGACTGAATCAGAGCAACGGGACACTGATGGAACGAGAGATGCAATTCCACAAACCAGAACAGAGCAAGAATTACATCTGCGCCAGCAGCACAGCAGCAAAAAAACCCCAAGCAAACCCCTCAAACTACTCCAGCATCCTCAAGTTTCCTGAGGATGCCTTTGGAAGGCAGACAGAAGCTTTCTCCCTGTTCCCACTGGCTCACTACCAGCTCTTGGGGAGAAGGCAGATAAACATGATGGAAGCTGCCTCCTTATTTCCTCAGCCAGAAAGTGTTACCTCAGAGACATGTTCCAGCATATCCAACATGAAGCAAAATGGGCTGGTTTCAAGCATCTACAGGCATATTAAGACATGCCCACTGGAGAGCAGAGCCTTAGGCTGCTCACAGCAGGAGCTGAAATCTGAATTAAGGACAGGACAACATTCCCTTCACGTGGAGCCTGTCCTGTGCTCAGGACACCTGGAATTGCAACCAGGCAAACACCGCCGAGGCACAACCCACCACAGCTCCTCATACTCACTCATGGTGATCACTGAAGCTCTGAAGAAGCCTCAGGAATTGTATCTTTAGAGTAATGTCCTAAAAAGAGACAAGAAAAGTGAAAAAAAAAAATTGCTTTAGGGTTTCTGGATATCATTAGTTACCAAGCTGAATAAAAAACCTTTCCAAATCAAAGCCCTCTGGTCAGCAGAGCAAGTGACTTCCATAAAGGGGAAGGCTGCACTTTGCAGGCTTCCCAAAATAGAACAGAAGTGGAGACCGCTCCAAGCCTATAAAATTGCTAATTTCTTCTCACTGCAAAGGCAGAAAAGCTCATCAATGTATTGATCAATTCAGAATATCTAGGTTTGAAAGGAAAAAAATAAAAAGTAAAAGAATCCAACAAAAAACTCAACCCCCCCTAAATCTGACTGTGACCCAATTTGCGTTCTGTGTCCCTCCTAGTTATCATTTCCTTAAGTTTTGGTTATCTTCTACCTCTGGCTTCCAGGGTTCACCAATTTACCACCTTTCCCAGTTCCCAAACTAGGAGAGAGAAGAGGCTAAATTGTCCCTGCTAAACTGCTGGCACAAGCCAAAGACTTCAGTGAAAACAATAATTGCCAAAAAACTGAATGCGGCCACATGTCAAGTTGTGGATTACACAAGCACCCAGTTCCTCCGCACAACTCCTGAGGATTGTATGACAGGGTAACAACTCCATACAGAATTTTAGGAGTTACTCACTGGGCTGCAATCACAATTTTGGTTGTGTCCATGCAGAACCAGGGCTGATGCTGAATGCTTTCTCCAGATCAGTTTGTCAAACAAGTTATTGAGGCCAGGAATGAGCCTGAACTCTGCAATCATTTTATGAACCTGGGAAAAAAGAAAGGTACAAAGTCATTTGCTGCAGCCTCAAACAGGGATATAACATGGTCTGGAAACAGATGGGCACAATTCTGTCATTCTTTGCCAACAGAAGGTGAATTCTTGTACCAAACAGCAAGTATCAGTTAACACTCACACTCACCATGGTGTATTGTTACAGTAGCTTCCATTTGGTGGACAGGGAGAGAAAACAGACATTTTGGGAGCTGTTTGCCAGTGCCGGTTAACCAGCGTTCCTCTGGAAGCAACGCTGGGCAGGGGGGGATGACTTACAGCCCACTGACGATGCATCTGTACCCAACAATTATGTGCTACACAGCTAAGCCGTGAATGTTCTGCTGCCAGTCACCCACGGAGTGTCCTCGTCTTCTCCCTTTCCACTCACACAGCTGAAGCTCAGGAAGGCCTCTGAAGACAACCCAAACTCTCAATATGGGTGTTGTTCAACTGACCTGGGCAGGAGCTCTGAGCAAAGCTGGGCCCAGCAGCAACACAACCACACTGCACTGCTCCTTCAGGTTAAGGAGAAGTTGAACTCTTTAGAGAATGATCAGGAGAGAAGAAAATGCTAAAATACTTGGGTTTATTTATCAGTCTGCCTGCCAAGCTGGGAACATAGCGCATCATGACGTGTTTGAAACAGGGTTGCTCAACTAAAAAAGCAGCTAATGTTGGTGTGAGCAGCTGTTAAATACCTGCAGTCCAAGATGTGAGACTTCTCGTGTAAGCAATTTGGAAGATGAGGAATAGGGAAATACAAAGTGGGATTCTCATCAACTGTAGGCCTAGGATAAGCAGTACTCCTTGAGATGTGGTTAAAAAACACACGACTGGGAAGCCCAACAGGCTTCAAAAATTAAGTTCCCAGTGCAGTAATGGACATAGTCCTTAAAGTCAATAAACAAAATGACTTAACAATAACCCAGGTTGTCCCCAGGATGCAGTATTATAACCAGCAGCATTTCCAGCAGGTCACACAAATTTGTTCTATCTACTCAAATATCTGAATGAATCCAAAACAGTTGAACCTGATGCTGTTTCAGAGGTTTCCATTTTGTCAGTCTTATTTTGCATCATAGCTGATGGCCTTTTTGCATTCTTCCTGGCTGTAGCCACCAGCTGCCCCATCTCTGTGGAAATCACATTCCTGCTGCTGGACATCCCAGGTATCATACCTGAGGAAGCATCCAACTCCTTCCCACCTCACTCATCCTCTCCGAGAGACTGCAAAGCTTGAAGCCCTCTAGTGCTCCAGTATTTTAAAATGCTATTGGACACTTTGATCTTGTCACAAGCCTCCAACAAAACCAGCTCTGAGGAATCTCTCCAAACAAAGAGCTCCCTGTATTCTCCCCGTCCCTCCATGGCCAGCGTGGCACAAGCACAACAGGAGGAAGCCAAGTGTGTGAGCTGGCTGCAAGAGCCTCAGCCCTCACTACAGGAAAAGCTCTCCACATTCCTAGTTTTACCTCCTGAGTCTGCTCCCTCTAAATGACTCATCCCTAATTTCAACTGTGTCTTATTCACTTTTAGTTTGCTCACCTCGTAAGTTCTCACCTTACTGGAGCTGCATGACAGTCATTGCCTTTGCATCACACTCTCTCCCAGACCTCAAACTCACTACAACTACCTGGGGATGCCAAGGCAATCCCCACTTTATATTTATCCTTCAAACTGCTTGGATTTTTTCCTACTGCTGCCCACCTTCACATGAATTGGCCTAGTGCTTTCTCACCACTAAAACGTGCATTTCTGCTGTGTGCAGTGTGGCTCCTTACAGCAGGAGCAAGGAAATCACCTGATGGCTTCTCACCCCAACACAGACACGCAGGACAGCCCAGAAAAATATAAAAGGAGAGTGATTTAGGGTGTGACCATAATGAGAAGGAAGCAAAGGCACAGATCTGAGAGAAACACAACTTATCCCCAAGGGTGAGCTCACCCCCGAGGTGGCAGCAAGTCCCTGCTACCACAGTTATCAATTTATGCAAATTAGCCAGCAATCAAGTTTACACCCAGGATTTAGAGTAACCAGGCTGAGCTGGGGAAGCTGCACAATGCTTCAAGCACATGCCAGACTGCTGTGTTGCTTGCCATGGTGGACTGAAGCAGGTTTGTGATGCCCTTTAAAAATTCCACGTGAAACGAATCCAACATAAAACCAGTAAGCCCTTTGGCTGCTCAGACTGGAATCACAGATCCTGTGCTTTTATTCCCCCTCAGAGAAGGGCCACCACCAAGCAGCTGCAAATGCTTGCCAGTGAGAGTGCTCCTGCAGACACTGCCGTCCCTCATGCTGGGGCTTTCCAGGGAGAGCAGCTCAGCTCCAGTTTTCATCTGCCTGGCTCAGGAAGGGAAGTGGAGTCACATCTGCCACACAAGTTTCATGCAGATGAAGGAATGAAGGATATATTGTGTGTTTCAAAGGCAAAGAATTTCCCCAAAAAAAAATAAAAAAAAAGAGTTGGCTCTGGACAAGAAGTGTTTGGCAATGAAGTAACCCAAATCTTTCAAGAACACCAGTCCCCCTGTATCAGTCCTGGGGAAGAGGTGAACTGCATGCCAGCTTTATCCTTAGTTTTCCCATCTGCATGGGGGCAGAGAGAGCAGATGAAGGATAAAGAGTTGTTTTCCCAGGAAATTAAAAACTAAATTCAGCTTCAAAGCTAGCTGTTTCAGCAGCATATTTTCTGCCTTGTCATATCTGACGGGAACACACTGGAGCTGACCCAGGGAGGGAAGGAACCCAGCTCCCTGAAGCAGCAGCAGCAGGATTAGTGCAAGCTGTTTCTGCAGTATCTATAAAATCGCATTCCTGTGGTGAAATCAGGCAGGAATAAGTTATCTGGCTTGATACAAAGGGGAAAAAAAAGTTCTCCTAGCGGATCCACATTCTGGTAGTTCCAGTTATGCTTGGGCTTTGTTTAAATTATATTTTATGCCCAACAGAAACAACATTTCTAAAAGGAATGACAACAGTTGCTTATGGTAGTGCTTGTGGTTTCTGCAACAATTGCTAGTTCCCCCTTACAGAGAATCTATTTCTTTTTAATGCCAAGTATCCATTTAGAATCCTTGAATGGTTTGGGATGGAAGGGACCTTAAAGCTCATCTCATTCCATCCCCTGCCATGGGCAGGGACACCTTCCATAGCCCAGGCTGCTCTAAGTCCCATCCAACCTGGCCTTGGACACTCCCAGGGATGGGGAGTCCACAACCACTTTTGTAGGTTCAGAGTGAACAGGTTAGTTATGTTTGAGACTGCACTACAACTGCACTTCTATTTTAAATTCAGATCAAGATATTTGTGAGATTGGCGAGTGTTTGTGACTTTGATACAGTGGGAGGTCACCAGCAAAGGCCAAAATACTAAAGATAAACTGCCTCCAACACAGCCACTCTTGCCCAGTACAACAGCCCTTCAACAACTCACACCGATTTGGCCCTCCTGGTCCCTTCCATCCACACCAATCTGGCCTCCCAATCTCCAGGGCACGTGAATCTCCCTGCTGTTCCGAGCTGCTCTGCTGAGCTGAGCAGACTGACAAAGTTGTAAACCTGTCAAAACTGCACCAAGGACTGCTTTTCTTTTCCCTATACAACATGCTTTTGACCCATTTAAATCAAACTACAGTCAGGCTGCAGGGACTGCTTCTCCATAAGCCTGTGTGAGGCAGGGAATAATTTATTTTTCTCATTTCAAAAGGAAGAAAGGCCAAAGGAACAGATGAGTGGGGTTTCCAGGCAGTGACCAGTGCACTGAAGTGCATTCTCTCAGCTCAGAGTTTAACAATTTGCTCACACTCTGCCAAGACATGGGAATCTGCTGCAAAAATCACCCACTCACACCACCCCAGAGGGTTTCCAAAAGTGAAAGCAGCCAAGGAAGGGGAAGGTACAAAGGGGCTCCATCCAAACAGATCACCAGGAGGGGTAAGAAGGCCTGGCAGCAGCTCCTGCAGCATCCAGGTGCACCCACACACCTCCTCACACAGAGGGACAGGGTCCTCATGCAGGAGACATCCTCCTGCACCCATGCTGCACCAGAGCAGCAGCTCTGCGGGCACTGCACCCCCACCCTTGTGAGCAGCCCTGCCTCCCAGTGGAACACTTCCCGTGTGTCTGGGCACGGCTGCCACGATGGGACCCGCCCAGCTTTGTGCCTTCAGCTCTGCCCATCGTGTTTCTGTGTCCACAACCTAATTAATGAGCACTCAGGTTCAAAGGCACCATCAGCTGCCCGTGTGACCCTGTCCTAGGGCTCACCTGATTCCTCTGCCTCCCCATGAGCAGCACACAGAGAACGTACAACACCTCCAGCTTGTACATGATCTCATGCATGATCTTCATGGACTGTGGAAGCTGCGTCCGTGTTGAGCTGTTGGCCAACCCACTTTCATCTGAAGACTCTGAACAAGATGGCAAAAAACGGGAGCCTGAGGCAGCTTCACCAGCAAGGATTTGTTACAGTTATTACTTTTACACCGAACACTGCCGGTGCAGGAGCAGCCCCCCCTCTGCTCGAATCTTCCTCTCAGCTAAAAATAGCCATGCACAGCAAGTAACTAATTTAAATCATAGAAGAGAAAAAAAAATATAGCTGGAAATTTAGAGGTAAGTTTTTAAAAACTCTTCGTCCATCATAAGCTAAACGACCTAAAATAAGTAGGCTCACCTAAATGAATTAACAGAACTACTGCACCAGGACGTGGCAGAACAGGCAATGAAAGCAGGGGTGAGATATCAGAAGCATTTACTATTAATGTACTTTTGTTTCATACCTCAGGACCAGTATTCTTAGGCCACAGTTAAATAATTTTCATAACCCTATGCAGAATTACCCTGCTAAGGGCAGAAACAGGAGTACTAAGTACTTTGAGTTTTCCAAGACATACCCTGCATTTTTGTAATAGCAAAGAGTGAAGAAACAAACCACACATGTGCTTCAAAGCATTTTCCTACGGTTGCATTAACTGCAATAATTATTCTTCTTCAATTACTTACTCAATTCTGCTGAAACCAGATTGCCTTTTTAAAGAAGGGGCCACTTACTTGGTATGAAGCATTTGAACCTAAAGCCATCAGGCAAAGTTTTAGAGGAAAATGCTGGTGAAGTCACTCACCTCAGAAGGGTTTTGTCTCTGCAGGGAGATTAGTGCTGAGGATGCACAGCATTACAGGGTTAGCTAGGCATGCAAAGGGCACAGACTGCTGAAGGACATTTCCTACCTATTCTGCTAACCTTAATCATGAAAAAAAAATAAATCAGGTCTACATGAGAACAACCTGGGAATAAGACCTAAATGCTGATATTTCTAGTTGAAAGGAGAAGCAACACGTGGCAAACCCTGCAGAAGGTTAGGATGGAATGCAAGCCAGGTACCTGTACTGCTCTGCTCAGCCTCTTCATTTGCCACTCTCATCAGTGCATCCAGAACCAGTGCATTGTCCAGCCAGGTGTACCACTCTTCCAGCTCCTGGAGGAAGCTGGAAGTACCTGTGGTTTCAGACACTTTCCGTGTTGCCAGTTTGCACAATCGCTCTATGAAGCCTGGAATATTCAGAAGCGTGGCTGAAAAAAAAACCCACAAAACTTTATTACTATTTAAGATCAACACAGCAGTCATCAAATCCTCCACACCACAAGGTACCAAAACATCTACATCAGGGATATAGAAGAGTATGGTTAAAAAGATCTGATCAAAAAGATCCAAAGATGGAAGAAGTCAGTGCAGGCTCCTATTAAGGACTGGAAGAGAGTTTCATATCCCAGGAATAACTCAATGTTGTTTTGCTGTCCACAGTGAGTTAATATCAAGGAACAGATCAGGCTGAAAATTAAGCTGGCAGAAATGAAGCAGCAGCCCCTGGAATGGGCAGCTCCACACCCCCTTTCCTCTGTGTGATACTCCTCCTTAATTTTCCCTCCTGTGGTGTTTGTCTTGTAGCAAACTGAACTGGCTCACTGGAATAGGTGGGGGGAAAGCCCTCAGCTTTTTAAGTAATGGTTTCCTTCACTAGATCATCAAGGAGCAAAACAGATGGGGAATATACCACAGCAGCCCCAGGTTTGAGGGTTTTAATGGTGAAACCACCCTTAGAAGGAGCAGTGCAAGGACAGAAGTCACTGCTTTGCAAAATGCCTGAGGAGCTGCATTTTGCCCTCAAGTTTTCACAAAATAACTTAATTACAGGACCTGTTTATTAAAGATACATAGCTAAGGCTTCACTACACACTTGCAGATACAACTGGAAAAAGGCAAAGAATTTGGCCATTAGCATTGTAAGAAACAGTTTAGTCTCTGAAAGGTTAAGCTCCCTGATAAAATTCTTAGAGGAGAATATATTTTATAATCTCAGAATCGGTCTCTGATCGTGCACACAAAAAACGATTAGTTAAACATTTGCTTGGCTAAGTTCAGCTCTGGGGGATCCAAGCCTATTCAGGTCAACTGATTTAAATTAAACTTAGTACCCACACCTACCCATACTTGTCCACTGCTCTTCACAAGAGAATTCTGGCTATCCCAGGGCAGAAAACACACCCCTCCCTTTAAACTTTCTCAGCTCCTGTATTATGCTACTCACCTCTCACTGCCTGCTGCTCTCACATCTGCTTCAAAAGCCCAAATGCTTTTCAGCACAGTAAGAGCCAAAACCAACAGATTCTACATTTGAAGGTACTTCAATTTAACTTCTCCAATTCCTACTGATCCTTCTAGGCAAGGCTTTTGCACTTGAGAAGCACTCAGCAAAATAAGGAAACCTACACTGTGCCCTAAGTTAAAGCTGAGATCAAACCCACAGGTTTCTAAGGCTGTTTTGGTAACAGTGGGCAACATAACTAATATTAAACACAATTTCCTTGTTGATAAAGACTGCTCAACACAACATCAGATAAAACCAGAGAGGAACTGCTCCAACAGCAACCATGCTGCACACAGTTTTAGTTCAGAAATCGGCTTTTTAAGGAGGACACAGAATTACCAAGAGTTGCCATGGACATGACTGAGGCATAGAAAGCAAATCCAATTATTTTAAGCCACTCAGTTCATCAGAGAGTGATGAAATGACAGAAATTAACCCATCTAATTAGCAAGAGCGTATCAACCCAAAAGCTACAAAGTAAAGTTCATTAACAGGAAAGACTGTTTCCAGGAAACTGCCTGAGGGATCAAGAAAATAAAGAAAAATGCTCTGTAAGACACAACACTTTCAGTATCCTCCAGAAACATAAGTGACATTCAAAAGTGGAAAACTGAGATTACTACAGAGATTACTGTGATTTGTTCACAGCATAACAATTACCTTGATTAATCTCAGCTCGAGAAGGACCCAGGTTTTTTTTCTGCTGGGCATTTTTGGCAAGAAGAGTGTGCTTGTCATCACTGCCCGTGTCGAGCTCAGAAATGGTGACAGCCAGGATCCTGCAGAAGTTTGCCAGCTGCTGCTGGTCAAAGCTGGACACGAGGCTGGCCAGGTTGGGAATATCATCCAGCTGGATCATTTCCTGGAGGAGACACCAACTGAGTCACACGTGACGTTCAGTAAGTGAACACAGACACAAGATCCTCCCTGGGGAGCTCCGTGGGTTATTCCAACATTAGGAAAGGAGAAGCAAGTAAAGAGTCTGAAAGCAGCTGGGATTTACAACTGCTGTACAGATATCCATATTTTAAAGACTAAACATTTCCATAAAATTTGGGGGCCCTTTTTAACTAAAAACCCCACAAACCAATTTAATACTTAAATTATGTTCAGGTATTAAAAGTTTCAATTTTGTTTTCCACTTCTATATTTTCTTTGAAACTCACAGATAAGAATCACCTTTCAGATTACTTTCCAGTTTTGTCATCAAAAGATCTTTTTAATAAAAAGAGGCTGAAAACAGTTGTCAGAAAAAGATCATTTTTGTTCAGATAAACCATGCTTGTTTCCTATCTATTTCAGGAAGTACATCCACCTCAACCTCACTCTAAGTAAAAAAGTATCAAGTTACAGACTCCTGACTCTCTCCACAAACTGTACATAGACACTCTTCATTCAGGCTTTTCCCAAGGTTACACCTTTAATATTTTATTTGCATCACATCAGAGAACTCAGCTGTAACAATGATGGCAAATAATTAGAAAAACAACCCTAGTTTGTGCAGAAGACTGAAGTGTCCTGTTTCCCCACACTACAACTTGTTCGAGAGGTGACAAAGCCCAAGGTAAGAGAGCAGGACGGGAAGCCCTTCCAGATATCATGAAGACAAGTATAATGTGTGAGGTGTAATCAGAAGGCAAGGATGAAAAATCAACTTATATGAGGTTCATTTCCTTTATTTGAAAGACTGGCTGTACTTTAATGACAGTGAGGTACTCAGATAATGGGTGCTCACCTCCCATCATCCTCTGAGCTATGGAAAAGCACTGCAAGGATGACTCCACAGGAACAGTTTGGCTTCTATATGAGATGTGATTGAAGTTAATGATCACTGTGAACAGTCAGGTTTCAAATAAACTACAAGTGGGACCGGCAGCTTAAGAGGACTGTCCTCAGCAACTCTTGAAAGCAACAGCTCTTTCCTCTACTGGCCTGAAAAGTCATGCAAATAAATCAAAGAAACCAGTCACTAACCTTTTTAACTCCCAGGATATCTTCAATGAGCGTTGCAGTTTGCAGGAATGTCTTTTTGTTTGTCATCAGTGTAAACAGGAACAACACGAAGTCGTTTCTTTCTGCCAGTCGCCTCGTGACTCCTTCCGTCTAGAAATCAGCACAGACCCAGTCAGAGCCCACCCTGACCCACCACATGTCACAGCACCTGCAGGACACAGCCCTACAGAGGGTGTGTTACTGACCCAGCTACTCCTGACACCAGGAAATGTTGTGTTTATGGCCACCAAAACCAATCCCAGTCCTTGTTTGACGTTACCGTGAGCCTGCAATACAACAGGCTCCGTGACGGGAGGCTTCAGCTCAGAGTTGTTTACTTGCCTGAATCAAAACTGAACACTGCCTGCCTGGCAACACTCCAGAGAGGCTTGTCTCTGCTTTCCCATACAAATCATCACCAGCTCCATGTCACGGTATGCAAATGCAGCCACTCCTCAGCTCCCAGCACCACTCTCAGTCTGAGCCACCCAAATGCACCACTGGCCTAAATGAACCCGGTGATGAGCCCGAAAGTCACACTAAGGCCTGAACTTAAGTTCAGCACTGAATTTAAGACTGGCTTTCATGCTCTAATCATTACAGACAACTTTCATGCTCTGAGCTCTGCTGAGAGCATGTCATGGGTTTGCAGAAGTCCCCCTCCTTGGGGATTGGAAATAGTTTGTCCGAATGAATTTCCGGACACAAGCCAATCAGGAGTTTAGGTGACGCCTTTGCTAATTACATCTTCAAGAAAAAATGGAAGAGAAGGTTGTGGCGCAGAAGGAATCTCGGCAGCCATGTGAGGGAAGATGTGGCAGGCCCCCAGGTGGGGGGCCAGGCCTCTCTCCTCCCCGGCCCTGGGCCAGGGGCAGCACTGAAGTCCCCTGACCAGACATGTAACACAGTGGAAAAAAAACCTGTAAAGGAGAGCTTGGGCTGTTGCAGAAGGAATTCCAACCAGAAAGATAGTGAAGCCTTCAAGGTCAGTTGGCAGCTGGTGAGAGAGAGAAGCGGCGAAGGGGGGAGGCAGCTTCTTCTCCCCCTTCTCCCTCTCTCTCCCTTTAGCAGAGAAAAAGACTGAGATCTAAAAATCCCTGATGCTTGTGGGACATTGCTGAGAAACAGAGACAACTCCAATTGCAGCTTGAGGAACTCATGCTGGAGCAAAGAAGTACCTGAGGAAACTGAGATTCTGTAGAAGCCTGAGATGAAGCAGAGCCTTGAAGTGATTTGTGGCCATGGAAAGAGATCTTACGCTGGAGCAAAACAGCCCAGGTAAGATTTGTATGATCCTAGAGAAGGATCGATGCTGGTGCAGCTGAGTTTGTGATCCTAAGGGACAGCAGAGAATGGAAGAGCTGTTGTCCGAAGGGTGGACCCACGTCGGAGAAGTCTATCAAGGACTGTA
>JAWMRA010000050.1:2529624-2551547 GCA_035584735.1 Pseudotriccus pelzelni | reverse complement strand
GTGTCCAAGGCCAGGTTGGACGGGGCTTGGAGCAACCTGGGCTAGTGGAAGGTGTCCCTGCCTGTGGCAGGGGGTGGCACTGGATGGTCTTTAAGGTCCCTTCCAATCCAAACCAGTCTGGGATTCTATGAAAGGTGGTATTTTAGTAGCTTGATACCTCAAGACAATAGATGTTATAATCATAGAATCTTTAAGGTTGGAAAAGACCTTTAAAATCATCAAGTCCAACCATCAAATGTTGCTCTGTGTTGTTTGTTTCTCCACTAAGTAAGAGAGATATGGATTGCACCAACCCACCATTTGGCTGAGGTTTAATGGCGTGACCTGCACTTGCAGTACCACAGCCATATGGAAGGTTTTTAGATGATGCACAGGAATTAATTCAGATTTTAAGTTATATAGAATACCTAGAAGTATTAGGTACACACGCTGCACAACAGTTGTGATTTAATCCCAGTGCTGGAGCTGCTGGTGGTGCCTGGAAATTTGTGCAGGAAAAAGGACTAAGGTGTTGGCACTTGGGTGGGAGATGTCAGGGCTTTGGCCAACCACAGCAAAACCCAGCAGAAAACGACAAAAATCCCCTTGTGCAGCATGTTCAGAAAGCTCAGGAAATTACTGGCTGAAGGAAATACAATTTGGGTCTTCAGAGCTGTCTCCTGGCAAAGTGTGTTTCCTGTAAATAGAATATTTCTGCTGGGGGGTGAGCACCGCTGGTTTTGATGCTGAAAGCTCATTAAGAGCTGATGTTAAACAATTAATGCTCCCAGGGACAAATTGGTTCTTGTACCAGGATTTTCTCTAGCCAGAGGAAAATACAATATCCTGGGAAATTACAGGGCCTGTAATAAACGTGGTGCTTTTGGAAGGCTCGGTGACATTCATTTCAAAGCCCAAAATTTTCACTGATTCTGTCAGAATCTGTGTGCAGACCTTTCATCTGCCTGATGATGGATGAGCCTGGAAAACTTCTCCATGAATAAGGCTGTCAAGCCCTGGCACAGCTGCCCAGGGCAGGGATGGAATTCTCATCCCTGGAGGGATTTAAAGGCTGTGTGGATGTGGCACTTGGGGACATGGGGTAGTGGTGGCTTGGGCAAGGCTGGGGAATGGTTGGACTTGATGGTCTTTGAGGGCTTTTCCAACCTCAGCAATTCTGGGTTTCTGATTAGGAGAGAAGGTCATGGCCAGTTTGAGAGAACCTGGAACTGGCTTCACCCTCTTGTGCTGTTTTTGTATCGAAACAAGGAATGTAAAGGATGTTTCATTCGCAGTTTTGGAGCCTGGTGCTGTGGAAGATCCAATTTACAGGTATTAGAAGCACAGAAAATATCCCACTCCATGAAGTTTTGCTCCTGGGAAATGTGCTGTGAGCATCTCATGCGAGAATGGCATCCACCAACTGTGCCTTCTCCTGCAGCCTTTATGGTTCTGCTCTTTCCCTGGTTTTCATGCCCAGACAGAACATAATTGTGCAGCAAAAGCTTTTATCTTTCCATCCCAAAGCAGAATCAAGTGATTTCCGTGGACTTTATGAAAATGTGTTTAATGGTTTTAAAACCCTTCACTTCCTGGCTATTTACTGGATTTAGCCCTAAACATCACAGAGGAACTGAACCAGCAAATGTAATGAAAATGCTGATTTAGACTGAACTTTATTTTCCCCGCTACATCTTAATAATAACAATAAAAATAATATGAAAATTACTTGGAGAAAAAAAAGCCACCTCCCAGTGCCTGAATTTGGGGTCATTATTACCCTGAGTTTGTGAGTAACGATATTTTTCTTGCTGAAATCCCTGCCTTTTACTGCCTCATCTTGTGGTCCTGGCGGCTCCTCCTGAGCTGAAGCCACTTTACAAAATGTTCCTGTGATGCCTGGATTTCCCCAAGGAGACTGGAACTCCTTTTCCACTCAATATTCCACACTCTAACACAGCCCTGGCGACAGGAGCTGACGTGACACAGACCAGAGCACTTGTACCCTTTTCATTTAATCTCTAAATCTGATGAGATGCCTCCAAGATATTTTTTTTTCCTTCAAATTTTTAAGTTCTCCTTTTGTATTGCTTCCTTGCTTCGAAACGGAAATTTGGTTTCCCTAGCTCATAATTTCTGACTATTATCTTTCTAATAATTGCTGACTCTGAGAATGCCACACAGATCTTTTGGAAAAATCCCTTTTATTTTTGCTAAATAAAGACCTGATTTTTCAATAAACTAATCTATCATAAATTCCCCCCCCATTTCTCCCTCAATTTCTCCCCCCTTTCTCCCTCCTTTCCCCCCTTATGCCTCTTCTCCTCCTTTTTCCTAATTTTTTCCTTTTTTTCCCCTTTCCCCCTCATTTTTTCCCCCTTTTTTTCCCCATCTGTTATTCCTGAGGCAATGTGGAAGTACCAGCTTGGGAATAAAAACCTCTACCTCCCACCCTGCAGCAGCAGCCTGGACCCTTTATCCCTGCCCCAGCAGCAGCTGCTACAGATGTTTCAGAGGCAAACTTGAGGAATTTCCACACTTGTCCTTGCTCCCATTTCCTCAAAATAATTCTGTGTTCCAAGAACAGAAATCCTTTATTATATCCAACTTTTCATTTACTTCCTTCCCTCAAAAGGACAACCTGTTATTGGGGTGTCTCCTCACAACTCCAAAGGTTATTTCCCCCCCTCTTACGAGCAGCATTTTCAATTCCAGCATCTCCCAGCCTTTTCCTTCCTGGGAGCTTTGCAAAACCCCATCATTATCTCTGTAATAAGATTTTTGGTCAGCCAGAACTAAACTTGGGATCTGCCCAACATGGTCAGGTCGGGCTGAGCTCAGTGCTGAGAGGGAAATACCATTTTTAGACCTGAGGGTTTCTTTGTGTCTCTTTGTGTCCGGGCTGAAGAAACTTGTCTTTTCCACGAGATTTTTCCAGGAGCATGGGAATAAATTGGTCCAGTAACCCCTTGTGTCCTGCTGTGATGAGTTTTCCCTCGTTCTCAGTGCTTCTGGAGAGATTTGTGTCTCCAGCCCCTCAGGCTGGGGGAGTTCTGGACAGGACAAGGGGGAATGGCTTCCCACAGCCAGAGGGCAGCTTTAAATGGGATATTGGGAAGCAATTCCTCCCTGTGAGGGTGGGGAGGCCCTGGCACAGGTCGCTGCATGGCAAAGAAGTTCTTCCTCATGTTCAGGTGGATCTTCCAGTTCAGTTCCTGCCTGTTGCCTCTTGTCCAATTTGACACCACCGAGCAGAGCCTGGTCCATCCTCTGGGGAATAAACTGGAGTAAAGAAATCTATTTTTATGCATCTTTTGGAACTTGTGAAAATTAAATTTGTAGTTGCTTAGAAAAGCCGGGCTTAAAACTTCCACAGCTGGTGCAGGATTTTGGCACAAACAGCTGTAACACAGAGATAGATTTATGGATTTTATTCCTCATCCCACAGGGTGAAGTGAAAATACATTTAAACTGTCAGCCCAATTTTATATTCCTTTTTTCTTTCTTTCTTTTTTTTTTTTTTACTGTAGACATCCCACAAAGATCATTTATGGGAGCAGCCTGTTTTGTGAGCATCTGCTTTAAATATTTTATCTTTCATTTTATTACCTGCAGGTCTAATCAGACTTTTCACGGTGCTGAGTCTGATAACAAATAATTTTGCCACCAGACATGTTTAGTCCCAAAAAATGACTTTAAGAAAATGCACAGTGATGCATTAAAATGTAGTTTACAGAGAAATTATCTTTATATGCTTTTAAATATTTTTCTTTTTTGGTTAAAAATACAGTTACTGTGAGCCCATAAAAGACAACAAAAAGCTGCTGTACTTGGGAAAAGGATTTGTAATATCCACATGAACTGTCTTGGAATCATTAATGGATTTTAATATCTGCCACATTGACCATGGGCACATTATCCACTGTAGGTACTGATTAATTATTAACATGTTTACAACAATTCTGCAAATAATGGGCTAATTACTACAATTATGTATTTTTCATCCAGGCACACTTGGGAACAGCTCTGTGCTCACAGGCAATCCTGGAAAATCCAGTGGCAAAGCCTCTGCTTCCCAGGATGCTGCTTATTTTTGTGGACCATTGATTTCATGCCAGAGTTTCATAGCTTTAATTTTAACTGATAGTCAAGTTGTTCATCCCATTAAATTATTGATGGGCAGCATGTTTGCAAGATTCTAGTGCCAGAGAGGTAAGTGGCTCCAAGAGATTCCATAGGAATACCTGGATAGGTGAGGAAAGTGAAATATTTCGTTGTGGTGGCTCACTGTGAAATTTCTGCTAGACCTGGACTGCTGCAGGACAAAGAAACCCTGGGAAGTAAATAAATAAGATGGATAGATGGATGAGAGGTATAAATATGTTTACATAGGTAGATATCTATATATTGGTATATAGAGAGACATAGATATAAATAGGTGTATAAATCCTGCTCTAAATAAGTAGGACAGAGCATTGGGAGAGGTTGGTTTCCCACCCTTTAAAGCCTATTTTGTCCTGCAGGCCACTGTCACCATGAAATCTCAGAATGGTTTGGATCCCCAAAGCCATCTCATCCCCACTCCCCTGAATGGGCAGGGACACCTTCCACTGAGGATGTGGAGCCTCCCTCACTGGGGGTGTTCCAGAACCATCTGGACACAATCCATGTGCTGTGGGATGATCTTGCCAGAGCAGGAGGTTGCACCAGATGACCCACTGTGGTCCCTTCCAGCCTGACCCAGTCTGGGATCTGCCTGGATATGGAAGTGCCTGAGGGAGTAGTGGTGTTCTGTCCTTTTGGAATATGCAACATGAGGTTTGTTGGGGGTTTTTGGGAGGTGTTCAATACCAAGAAACCTTATTAGACACCCAATCCTGACCCACAAACATCTCCCTACCCTTGGTTTGCTGAAATTCCCTCAGGCTCCAACCACAACCCCCGATCTCTTAATAAGAGGATTATTACCAAGTATACAAGTAGCATAATTAAATGTATGTTGTAATGCCTGATTAGACTATGGATTTAGAGAGGGAGCAGCTTTATGCAGAGCTACAATGTAACTGGGTTAATAACAATCAACTGATTAATGTCGTACATCTCGTTGGAGCCTAAAGGAGAATAGACTGAGCTGATTAGAGCAGTTGCAAATATGCAGAAGAGCACAAAGCAGGACGGATGAGACATGACTGCAGAGAGGAGGGGGTTTGTCAGTGCTCCAAAATATAGAGATGTTCAAAGGAGGAAAAAATGGTGTGAGGTGACTCACTGAGACTGGCCTGGGAGAGGAATGATCCTCAGCACTGTTTGTTATTATTCGCAGTAGCAGTGAGTTAATATTCATAATGGCAGTACAGAGAATTAGAATCACGGAATAGCTGAATTATTGAGGTTGGAAAAGACTTTCAAGACCATCCAAACCCGCCCTGTGCCCGATCCCCACCTTGTCACCCAGCCCAGAGCACTGAGTGCCATGTCCAGTCCTTCCTTGGACACCTCCAGGGATGGGGACTCCAAACCTCCCTGGGCAGCCCCTTCCAATGCCTGACCACCCTCTCCATGAGGAAATTCTTCCATCAGGGGAGGTTTAGGTTGGATATTAGGGAAAATTTCTTCCCTGAAAAGGTTGCTCAGCCCTGGCACAGGGTGGAGTCATGGAGGGATTTAAAAGCCATGTAAATGTGGCATAGAAGGACATGGGTTAGTGGTAGCCTTGACAGGAATGATCATATCATATCACACATATGTAGTAAACTCTCTAAAATGCAGGTTTTTAAAGCATGAGGGAGAAAAGTTTTAGATTCCATGGCACAATCAAAACTTTATTAAATAGATGTGTATAAGATGTGTATCAGAAGGTTGAACCTGAAATAATAAATGAACATCAAAGCACAGTTAATGAAAGGAAGGAGACACTTAAAAGAAGTGTAAAGGTTCTAAAACTCTAAATAGAATTGAAGAAGTTAAATTGCTGGAGCAAACAGAGATGCCATCATCCTTGGAGAATGTGTAAAAAGGAGGCAGATTGTGCCTGGACTGGGATAAAAGTGAGGGGAATTATCAGTTTGGGGTTATAGTCCAAAAGTGGGAGTGTTATTATAAGGGAAAGAGTAAATACCTGTTCAGCTGAGGTGTGGAAGGAAGTATTACTGTGCTGATTGATTTGGTCTGGGGGATCTCCACAGTCCCCTCTGACCTCACTGGGCTGTGGTTTGAGCACAGTCACTCTGATTTCTCATTTCTGCTGTCATTTCCCATCTTTGAAGGCATTACAAAGAAATCTGAGCAAACTATTTTTAGTCAGCCTTGAAAGTCACCTATTTTTTTTTTCCAGGCCTGGTTCTTGAGGGTCAGCTTTGGTTGTGTTTCCTTTTGGTTTTGCTCTTAATTGTTGCTGCCTTGAGGTGCAGCCTCCCTTTGACCATGGGGTCCCTCTCGTGCTTCCCCCTGGGAGGGGACCCTTCCCTCAGCACCAGCCCTGCTGCTCTTTGGAGTTTCAGGCACAGGTGGGATTCAAATGTGCTTTTTACTCTGTAGGACCAGTCATAGGCAAGAGTTTGGTTTCAGCTGATGGTCTTTGGGGGTCCCTTTCAATTAGGATATTCTATGATTCTATGGAAACTGCAGAACAACAGAAAAGCTGGAGAAAAAAAAAAAGAAAAAAATCATAAAAGAATCCTGATCTCTTCAGTTCTGAACCTCATACACATGTTGGAATAGTTACTAAAATAAGTGGTTTTACCTCTGGCTTTTGAATAGCCTGAGTTCACCCTCTTTGACTGGATTCACACTGTAAAGCTGGGTGGATAAAGGCACCTGGAGATGTCAGTGTCAGCCTTGCTCTGCCTTTAATTGGTCCCAGTGGTTTAACTGCTGTTCTCTATGGGGCAGGTGATCTCTTGTCCCTGAGCGCTCCAGCTCCCTGTGTTTGGATTCCAACGCTTTCTCTTTTGCATTTCCTTCCCATCCTTTTTTCTCGGCTGGCGGGACTTGTCACCCATATCTAAGGCTCCCCAGCTATTCCCAATCATTAGAAGACAGGAAAAATAAATTAAAATATATCTTAACTAGATGGATCTTCATTTAATGGCTTAGCTTTCTTCTTTTGCCTTACACTCATTTCATAAATCATGAAGTCTCTCTGTGATTCTTTTCAACTCAGTGGACCTCCTCCACATGTTCTTTGGTTACACATCTCTTTGTTCGCTTCCCTTCTCCTGGGGCATTTGTAACAGGATACAAGACCCCATTAGGAGTGATCTGTCTTCTTCCTCCAGCACAGAGAGCAGCAGATCTGATTTTTAAAGGGAGACTGATGAGCAGTTTCTTTTTTAGAAGAAAGATGTGTGGTGGGAACAAAATAGATTATCCGTGGAAGCTCTGCTTCATACAGCTGATAAATGTGTAATTTCTCATTTGAGTTGAAAACATGTGATTAGGCCTTGTGGTAGAGCGTAGAAGTCCAAGGAATATTGCAAGTTAAACCTAATCACTGGCTTTCCCTCTCCATGGTTCAGGTTTGCTCTGAGCAGGGGGCCTTCCCATCAGGCATTCAGGGTGTGCTGCTGGCTTTGACAGGGCTGGATGAAAGGCCAGAGAAGCTGCAGCAGAGAGAGAAATCTCATTTGTCTAATAACCTGAGAGATTTAATTCCAGTTGTATTTATTTTTCATTTCTGCTCAGAAGGACTGAGCCCTCTAAATTCAAGAGCACACAAAAATGCCTCACGCTCTGCTGGCCCTTAATTGATTATAATTTCTAGGGGAGAATGACATTGTTTCTGTGTTGAGGGAAGGTGGCACAAGGAGCATCTGCAGTTCCTGAGATCCATGCACTTAATTCCTGAAATAAAAATCCCAGAATCATTGAGGTTGGAAGAGACCTCCAAGATCATCAAACCCACCCTGTGCCCAATCCCCACCTTGTCCCCCAGCCCAGAGTACTGAGTGCCATGTCCAGTCGTTCCTTGGACACCTCCAGGGATGGGGACTCCACCACCTCCCTGGGCAGCCCCTTCCAATGCCTGACCACCGCTTCCAGGAAGAAATTCCTCCTGATACACTTCCTGAAGGCTCGGGATAGGTAAGTGAAGGAACTGAGTGTCAGGTGAGAATGATGGGAGAATCCCATAGCAATGAGTTCACAGACTTTGGGTGTTCAACCCCTGCTCTTTTATTTCTGCTCCCAGGATCTTCCTTTGAGGCTGCTGAGGATCTCCAGGACCTTTAGGGATGAGGCATCTTAATTATCTGGGTGGAAAAGGGCAGAGTAATAAGAAATGACGTCCTCATCTGTATGTGACTTCTCCTCCTCCTCACCAAGGAGCTCTGGAAGGGCTGTGGGAGGAGAGTGTGGCTGTAACCAGGGCCAGGCAAGAGGGGCTGGGGATTTGTCGGAGGGGATTTGACTTGTCTGCATCCATTCTGCTCAGAAACAGCAAAGAGCAGAGGGAAATGCATGTGCAGGGAACACCTGCTGGGTTATAAATCCTTGGATGAGAGTTGAGCAGCTCCCGCACAGGAGTGGTGGTGTGTCAGACCCCCAGCAATTCAAAGCAGCAATCCAGAGGCAACATTTCTCCTGCTGGCTTGAGATCCGGGGCTCTCCAGCAGCCTGTGATGTGCCTCAGAGCAGCAGGAAAACTTGGGGAAAAATGGGAGACAAATGAAAACAGAAGCAGGAGCAGGTCCTGAGGAACTGTGATGACAAAGGTGTATGAGATCAGGTTAATTGGCAAGGTGTGTGTTGGGATGGAGAAGTGGGATTCAAATCATGGCTGCTGATTATCATCCAAGAAGCCAGATTGGCCCAGGAGGTTGTGGGATCTTCTTCCCTGGAGAAATCCCAAAGCTCTCTGTACACAATCCCCAGTGACGTGCTCAGGGATGACCCAGCCTGAACAGGGAGCTTGGACTGGGTGACCTCAGCGGTCCCTTCCAACCTGCTCCGCTCTGTGAGTGTGATTTTCGTGGTGCAGGTGCTTTTCTCCCCCCTCCCCCCAGTTAGATTTTATCAATTTTATAGGTATAAAATTCTTACTGTTGATGCGAGAGAAGAGTGAAGAGAGCTGAGCTGATTCATGTGCACTCCAGGGGCACAGGAACCTGCTGTGGGTGGGGTAAATCCCCTCACGTGCACTGAGCTCTGCAAAAAGTGCTGTGTGCGAGGAGGGGGGAGGTCCAGAGATGGTGGGAGGAGAGAGCCCTTGCTCTGGAGCAGTGGCTGTAATTAGGTTTCCTGCAGAGCACACAGTGAATTGCTAATGGCAGGACTTTTCTGAAGTGTCTCTGAAGGGGATGTTGATCAGAAGTGCCGAGAGTCTGGTTGATCCTTTATACAACACTGCCGTTCTTTTTCTTCTTAAAACTACACTGATCAGCCCCTTCTTTCTGTGTATCTCCCACGTGGCCTTCACTCTTCCCTCACCTCTTCTTTTACCTTTCTAACTTATGTTTCATTGCTTTTCTTCTCATTGTTTTTCATTATTTTTCATTTACTTTTTCTATTGGTGGGTGTTTTTTTGTTCTTTATTGCTCTTTTGTGCTTTGATTTTATTTTATATTTTTTCCCTAATAGTGACTAATCAAACATCAGAGGAGAAAGGGAACAGGAAAGCAGGAAAAGAATATCTTACCATTTATGACTTTTTTTTTCAGTTTTGCATATCTTTAAGTGTCTTCTAGTACCTCAGTTTTGCCCCCAAACCAGAAGACCTGTTTCTGCTGTATTCCTTGTACTCATACTAGGCCCTACTTGACAGTAGAGTTGCCCTCAATAAAGGGCTTTGCAAGTAATTTCCTGATTTGGCAAATGAACCTAATACTCAATTTCCTACTTTGTTAATAGTAATTCTGGAAAATACTGTAACAATAATAATAATCAGCTTTGTCCATGTTGCTAAATACCCATTAAAGCACCCAGAGTGCTCCATTTTTTCACCATACTGCTGATTATTGAGTTGCCTGAACAAAACTTGCCTCCTTTAGCACTGTGGTGTCCTAGGAATGCTCTGATGCACATTAAAAAAGGATTTAAAGAAGCTGTGAAGATGAAAAATGAGTTGTTTCCTATCAATTATTTACCTCTCCAAGGGCCTGGATACGTGGATCAGGCAGATGCTGAGGAGCCTGGATGGTAACACAGCCTCCAACAGATCACATTGTGCTGGGTTATTGTAGGGGAATAATTCCTGAGCACAGAACAAATCAAATCTCTCCTATGTCAGATTCCATAGAGGGGGAGGCCAGAAAGTAATAAACTAAAAAGCACCTGCTTAATTTCAGAATAAAGCTAATCATGTTTGATTCATATGTCTGTGGGTAGTGGCAAGACTGTGCAACAAAAAGCTCTGGGAAGTGATGCTGGAGGAGAAGCAGCTGAGATCTGGGGCCTCTTACTTTATAAATCCATCTTTGTTGCTTTCACTGTTACCCAGAGTAACTGGGAGTGCCCAAGGCCAGGCTGGATGGGGCTTGGAGCAACCTGGGCTAGTGGAAGGTGTCCCTGCCCATGGCAGGGCATGGGATTGGATGAGTTTTATAGTCCCTTCCAAGCCAAACCAGTCTGAGATTCTATGAAAAACTAGAGAAAAGCCGATGAAGCACCACAGAGTTACCTGTCTGCTGACTCCTGATCGTTTTATTGCTCCTACCATAGACAGCTGGGAAAGAAACATCACTCAGCTGGACAGATGAACTCAAGAAGAAAGCCTTGAATTGAGAAATTTGTTTGAATTGACAGTGAATTCAAGAGTTGAGTCTATGGGGAAAAAGGTACCTGTGGAGAAAGTAACAATTAAATGACTTGGCTAAAAAAGTAGAGGATTGAGAGTGTGAAATTGTGTTCCTGGTGCTGCATTGCTGGGGACACCTTCAGCCATAAAACTGTTGGTAAATGCATGACATTGACCTTGGTGGGGATGATCAGGCACTTGGAGGTGTCTGTGGTTCAGATCAGGCTCTCCAGAGTGCCTGTAATGGTTTGATTTTACCCTAGAGAAGGGAAAGGCAGAATCTGTGGTTGCTCAGTGCACGTGGGGTCAGCAGGGCAAGTAGAACTGTGTTTGCCAGTGAAATGAGTAAGTCACAGAGAGAATTCAGGATTTTAATGAGGAGTTTGGGCAAAAAAAGACACACATGAGCCCTTCTGTGAGGGGTTTGCACTGTAAAGAGGAGGAACATGTCAGGCAGTAATTGCCCACATTGATATCCCAGATCTGTCACTTGGACTGAACAACTGAAGTCTGGAAATTGGTCCTCTCCTAAAAGCAGGTGACTTTGGGGAATTTCATTTAGAAATTTCTATTCTGTACTGTTTTCTCCTTTGAAAACTAGGCAAGAGTATTTTTAGAAATCTAATCTTAGCTGATTCTGCAGTTCTGGCTAAGATGGGGAGTTCTCAGGCAAGTATTCACCTGAGGATCATTGTTTCTTAATTGCCAAGAAGATTTACTGAAGGGATACTTGAATGATGTAGTACTTCAGATTTAACTTAGACCTTTTAAAAACAATGAGGTGCCTCACAGGGAGTTGGGATAACACAAATGGCATGACAAAAAGAAAGAAAAGAGTACACAGGATGAATAGAAAGATGAAAACCCCAAAACCTCACAGAGCCAAACCTTTCAGTGAGTCTATCCTGGGTGAGATTCCTTCAACCTCGTGGCTGCCTCATCCCTGGAAGTGTCCAATGCCAGGTTGGATGGAGCTTGAGCAACCTGGGATAGAGGAAGGTGTCCCTGCCAGTGGCAAGGGGTGGAATTTTAGGGTCTTTCCAACCCAAACCAGTCTGTGATTCCATGATTTCTTGATTCCACGATTCCTTGATTCCATGCACCTGGAGGACAGTCAGTGTTCCCATGAGAAACATCTCTTTGCTTTAAGTGACAGGGCTCAAAAAGATGGAAGGCAACTGATAATTTCTGTGTTGCAATGAATTACCTTAAATCTACTCAAGATGAAAATCTTTTGCCATTCTGAATTTAGAAGTCAAATATTTATAAACTCTTTAACTTATTAAATACTAATAAAAAAAAGAATCACAGAATGGGTTATACTGGGAAAGACCTCTAGCATCACTGAGTCCAATATATGAAAAATAGTATCTTAACATTTGCAGTTACGGAAAGTGGTAGAATGAGGTGGCATTAAGTAAAAAAGATGACAGAAATAAGTGTTTGTGGTCTGGGGTGGTGTTTACCTTTAAATATTGTGTTGAGTTGCTACGAATTAAGAGAAGCTGATCAAAAATGCCCAGCACAGCTCTGGATTCTCACCATCCATTTGGAATTCTGTGTCTTGTATCTCCTCAAACCCAGCACATAAAAACCCCTAATGAAGCTCTGGGAGCACCAGGCAGTACTAACCAGGGCTCTTTCTCCTGGTTGCAAACTGCAATTGCTGCTGTTGATTTGCCTGTTCCTGGTTAACATATTAAAGCACAGTTCGTTTTTAACCATATCTATATTTTATCACAGTGTGCCCTTCGAGAGACTTCCCTGCAGAATATTGAAATGCTTTTCTTCTGGTCAAGTAGTGTATTTTATATTAATGCAGCTGTTATTTTTCCCAGCTGATGTGCTGGGGTTGATGGAGAATGAAAACAATCATTTCCAGACTAGCAGGGGTTTGCTCCTTATCGACATCGGAGCGAGCTCGGAGTGCTGAAAATCTAATTTCTTTCTTTCTGTTTTGGAAGGTTTTGATGCAGATCAAGAAAATAAATTGTGGCTGATATTTCTTCCCCTGCTGGCAGCAATAAGAGAGAGATCAGCTCTGAAAGGTGAGTGTCTCATAACCTGTGTCCCGTCACGGGGCAGAGAATGGGGTGTGACATCTTGAGACCACCAAGGCAATTCAGGCCAAAATCCCTCCAGTGACTGGGTTTACTGGGGAGATTATTTCACCAGTTGATTAGAAAAGTACAAAAGTAACAATTATAACTTGGCATGGAGCAACCTGGGAAGAAAAAGGTAACTTTGAGGAATTCATCAATATTCTAAGCCACAGTTTCTTTAAATTAAAAAGACAAATTATCAGGGGGCAGGAACTTGGTGGCTTCAGTAAGAGCTGGTTTCAGTAAGTGTTGGTTCCTTGTTTCATGGCTTTAATTATCACCTGCAAGGGCAAGTTTCCTTCTATGCAAAACAGCAAAATGACAGAAAATGGGGACATAAGGACAAGAGGTGTTTTTTGAGGTCAGTGTGGCTTCTGGACCAACTTCTAGTAAATTCATGAAATTATGGATTCATGGAGTCCCAAACTGGTTTGGGTTAGGAGGTACCTTAGAGCTCATCCGGTCCAACCCCCTGCCATGGGCAAGGACATCTTCCACTATCCCAGGCTGCTCCAAGCCCTGTCCAACCTGGCCTTGGACACTTCCAGGGATGGGGCATCAATAATTTAGAAACAACCTCTGCTAGAATATGCTCACTGGAAGACCTGACTGCATCTTGGGAGTCTACAATCTTGATAAAAAGAGGAATCTCTTGGGCCTCCCCCTGTGATGGAGGAGCCAGGAAAACATGGGAAAGGGATGACCAGACTTTTTGGCTTTCTTTCCCTTGGTCTTTTCCTGTTATTTCCCAGTGAAAAACTGCTCACCTGTGGGCCAGAGCAGCTGAAGAAATTAGTTTGAATTGAGGTCTGATTTAATGGGTTAGGCCATTAAAAATACTTAAGTTTTAAACTATGCACTAGGACCAGCATGTGGAAAAATGGCCTCAGCAAGGTGCAGTCCTTGGAGATGTGAGCGGGGCAGGGGGGTCCCACCAGGCAGGAACCCCAGACCTGGGGGCCCTTATCAGTCTCCCAGGATTACTGCAGATGCTGTGGCTCCAGATGAGGTTCAGCCCATAACCCTGCAGATTATGTGATCTCCAAATGAAGGTTCTGTTCCCTTGTGCCTGCAAATACTCCTGGCTTATCCTAAGTGCAGATAATGAGACACAAAGCTAAGCACTTGTTTTATGTTCCTTGCTGTCTCCTTTGGCCTCTTCTGTTCCAATGGCTCATTTGTGAACGTTTTTCCATTAACAGAACCCTTCCCAGCAGTTTCTTTTTCCACAGGATGCTAATTTTTATGTGCTAAATGTTGCTGTTGTGGTGCCTTTTTAGTCCTTTTTATTCATTAAATTTACTGTGTCCAATTAAATGCTGAGACTGAGCTGCAATTCCCATCCCACCAGTTGGGTTCAGCATGGAAATACATTTTCTGCCATGGAACTGTAGCTGCAAAAACGTTGGTACAAGACCTAAATTGCATATTAACCATCTCAATGATGGAATAGGAGATTGAGAAAATGTTTTGCCATTGGAGCAAATTTGGATTTTCCTGTGTTTAGGTGGTTTAAGGACTGCTGAACAGTGCCTGGAAAAGCCAGAGAGGTGGGAAGAGGTGGGATGGTAACCAGAAACCTTGGTTGCAGCTGGATATAATCAAAATGAGTAATGATTGTATATCTTTTAATGTTAAAGTGGATAAAAGCTGTTATTCTCTGCAGGAAGAACTTTGAGGAAATTTCTGCTGTACAACCAAGGAACTGGGTTGGACTGAGTGACCTGCAGGGATCCCTTCCCAATCCTGCTGTGGGTGGGTGTTTAAAAAGCCAAAAACTAGTGGCAAAAAATTCCCACTGCCCAAATTATCTTCTCAGGTTGGACGGGGCTTGAAGCAACCTGGTCTAGTGGAAGGTGTCCCTGCCCATGGCAGTGGATGGAACTGGATGGGCTTTAAGGTCACTCCCAACCCAGCCCAGTCTGTGATTTGGGGATTATGTGAAAATCCAAAAATCTCAAAGTGAGAATGTCTTTTAAGGAGAAGGTTTTTCTGGTTTGCCTGTTCCACCTGAGGTTGCAACTCAGATGGTGTTAAATGGGTTTCTTGCCCAGCCTTTTGTTCCAAAGGGACAGGAGGTTAAAAAAATGGGATTTTTGCCAAAGGTTGAAGAGAAAACACAACCAAACGTGAACTTGGGAGGAGCTTGTTGGGGGTTGCCCTTCCCAAAGCTGTTTTATCTTCAGGATAGGGAGGGAAATGCTTGTCATGGAGATTTTCTTTTTGGTCCTTTGGACAAACTCCTCCATGTCTCCTAGAGGTTCTTCCAGAGAGATGTCCATCCCAACGTCCATGCTGCACTCCTGCAAATGCTCAAGTGTCTGAGACGTTCCAAATTTTCCTTTTACAGAGGGAGCTCAGAGCTTTCCTCCTTCCTTAAGCCTGGGTGCTGGGAAGGAGGGAGAAATAAGGGCTGAATTGCTGTCAACTCCCTTAAAAGCTTTTTATTGTAGCTAAAATGTGTGATAATGGTACCCAGAACTATCATTACACTTAATTAAAGGTCTGTTTCCTTTTATAATGTGAGGGGTTTATTTTCTGGAGTTGATAACATGGCAATAAAACCTTGCTTTAGGCAAAATCTTGGTAGTCAAGGTCACAATTTAGAAGTAATTTGAAAATTGAAGGGAAAACCAGAAACCAGCGTATGGTTCCTGTTATTTCTGAGTTGTGGAAGTACAGAAGGAAGGATTTAGAGTAGAAAAAGAAGAAAAAAAAGAGGAACATCAGCGCATGTGAACTGATGAAATGTTCAGTGTTGATCATGGGAAAGAGGTGAATGGAAGACAGAAAATTTGGAAGCTGTGCTCTTGGAGATGAATACCTGTCAAATCTTTGTTTAGTTTGGGTTGGAAATACAGAGCCTGGTTCAAGGGATAGGACAAAGCTGGGATGTAGGCACAGAGATGTCAGGATTTTAGCACTATTAAAAAAGTGGAGATTTGGAGTCTTTTAGCAAGGGAGCTGATGAGGTGGTGGGATGTTGTGGCGTGATGCCACATCCCACAATTTGCTGTGGAAGGTGAATCCATTCAGTCCTTGGAACCACCTGTGGTTTCTTCAAGGATTTTCAGCTCACAAAGCCAGAGGTGGATGCTGAGATGCTGCAGGATCTCCATCCTTGCAGATGCTCAGACCCACCTGGGCATGTCCCTGCATGATGGGGACCTGGGTGTTGGGAAATACAATCCTTCAGTAAAGAATTGACATAGATTATGTTTTTTGACATCATGTCAAAACTGAACTATATGTTCTCAGTTCCATTCTAGGGCCATCTGAGAAGGCAGCAGGTGGTCCTTTGGTCAAAAAGGTTGTTTCCTTAGGTAAGAAATGTAAAATAAGTGCCAGTGGTAAGAGATTTAATTGCTGCCAATCTGTTGAGTGAGAGCTGAGCTTTCTGTTCTCAAAAATAATCTTTGCTGGGATGACACGGGATGCCCCTGGCAGGGAAGTATAAATTATTAATGGAGGGATATTTAAACTGTGATGTGTGTGGGCACTGTCAGCTTTTTTCAAGCATGTGAAGTGCAGGTGATGGGAACCCTGACCCTGCCAAAATGCTGTGGGGATTGGGTGGGGGGTTAAAAAGCCAAATATCCTCATTTTCTTCCTGCCTCTGAGTATTAGAGAAGGGCACTGCTTTGATTCAAGAGGCATTTGGGTGGCTTGTCCCACCAAGGGTCTGCTAGTGAGAGATGGGCACACCCAGGCTTCTGACCAGCACATCTTGGGTGTAGATGCCTTCAGATTTTCATCAAATTTGTGGGTGTGTTTTAATTATAAGGTTTAATCATGATTGAGATGTTCTGTATTCACTTTTCCTGCGGCTGGTGTGGAGTATTAATGCCCCTCACGCCCAAACCACAGCACTTAAGGCAAACAGTGAGGCCCTGGCACAGGTTGCCCAGAGAAGCTGTGGCTGCCCCATCCCTGGAAGTGTCCAAGGTCAGGTTGGACGGGGCTTGGAGTAACCTGGACTAGTGGAAGGTGTCCCTGCCCGTGGCAGGGGGTGGAACTGGATGATCTTTAAGGTCCCTGCCAACCCAAACCATTCTATGATTCTGTAAGTCTTTACCTGACCTGTTCACATGATAAATTATTTAGTATGGGGGGAAAAAAAAAAAGAGGACAGTTCATGCAGTTTTCTCCACACAGCACCTGGATTTCATAAGAACAGCTTTCCAACTGATTCACTGCACATTTTAATATTTAAAATATGTTTTCAGTACAGCCCTACAACAGCTGCCTCTAGCTCGAGTTCAAGCCACTTCACCTTTGAAGTTCCCTGGCTGAAGGGCACAGAGTGCACCAGGACAGTCCCTCTCCTCACAAGGGCTCAGGGAACCAGCAGAACCACAAACAGGGGAAATGAAAACACTAAAGCAAAGCTGCTCCAGCAGGAAAGTTGTGCTGAAGCCACTGCACCCCCTTGGCAAAGCTCTCCTCACAGCAATGTGGAAATGAGTCAGGAGAACAGCACATTTTTTATCTCACAATCTCTGTAGCTCCTATTACATAAACAATGTTTTGTGGCTTATTATTAAAAATTGCTCGCTGTAGCTGCAGCCACAGCAGCACTAAGAGTTTCCACTGATTGCAGATCCAGTTCTTTGAGTGAGGGATGTTGTGCTGAGTGTATGAACCCTTTGGAGCTGTGAGACTATCCCAACAGGTGGCTATCCCAAATCCCAGCACGAATCAGTACCATGGAGAACAAAGAGCCCAGTGATTCATTCCTAAACGAATCAACAGGAAATTGCTGGTATGGAAAGAGAATAACAGAAAAACAGAACACTTTCTGTCTGAGTAAGAACACAAGGAAAAATTGGGGGGAAAAAAGAGATAAAGCATGCAATTTACTTACTTTTCTGCTTCTTTTTCTGGGTAATAAGAGTTGGTCTCATCAGAATTTCTACCAAAAGCTGTAATGATAAGATAAAGAATTAAAGGGATGATCATTTAGATACAAATACCAATTAATTTGTCAGTGACAAAGTCAAACCCAGGCTTGTCTCTGCTGAAGTCACAGAGGTGAATAACGGAGGCTCTACAATCAAAACTCCACTGGTGCGAAAATCACACTGACAAAAAATAGTTGCATTTACCCTGAAGAAACAGTAATGGTTGTACAAAATAATCTCCCACTGGCAAGTTGTAAAGAATTTGAGCCTGCAAAGAATGTGCTTTCACATACCTCCAGATAAAATCAGGAATGGCTATCACACATCTCCCAAAACAGGGAATCTTTAGCAATAACCTGCAGAGAAATGCAAATTTCGCAAAGGCTTTCCCTGCATCTTTCTGGCCTTCAAACATACTTCAGGTCTAGACACGAGAGAATTTAGTTGCTCCAGATTTTAATCTCACCAACAAAAAGCCACTGCTTGTGTACATCGCCTTGATCTACACTTATTATATATTTACAGATGTTGCCTCATTTCTATTTAAGGAATGTAACAATCAGTTTTCCAAGACTAGGACTGTGGTCCTGCTAAATGCAGAACTGATCTTTAGTTGCTCCAGTCTATAACACTGGTTTGTCTTAAAACATTCTGAAAAACAAGCAGTTTATTTAAAAATGAGAGTTAACCACTAGAAGCAACTGATAACTCCTCCAAGCACTGCAAAATGCCCCTGGTTTTAAAAATCAGTTTAAAATTGTCAACAGCAATGTAGGCACCACCCACATACATCAATAAACTTACAGTTTACTACTTGTTCTCTTAGTCCCAGCTTAACTTCGCCCTTCTTTCAGTGAACTACCCACCCAGACACAGAGGAAACCACCTGGAGGCCACATTTGAAGCACTGACAAATAAATAAATAAATAGGAACATGCATTTTTCAGCAATATTTGTAATAGTAATTGTAGCATCAACAGGGTAGAGAAAAATGACTGCAGCAGTAATGCAGAGCTCGTATTAATGGCTCCTGTTTTAGGAGCAGAATTCACACCTTGAGGTCTGGGGTTTATGTTTTTTATGCTTTAATGTTGAGTGGCAGAAGGCACGGAAAGGGAATGATGAGATCTTATTTCCTGGAATGGGGTTGCATTCAGGTATAAAACCCAAGAGGCTTCATCAGTTCATGTGTTTGCACTCTCAGGTTGTATTTTACATGGATTCATGTAAAGAGACAACAATGTGGTTTTGTTCTTCCTTGATGTAAAGGCTGTCAGAATCCAAAAATATTATAAAGAATACACTATCTATAGTGTATATACACTATACACTACTATAGCATAGAGAATATACTGCAAATTTAGGGTCCTTCAGAGTTACTCATGGTTCACAGTCCAAAATATTGCAAAACAATCAGCACCAGCAGGTCAGACTGATTCCCTTTTAAGCCCCAGAGCAGGATTTTGGAAAAAAACCCCACAGCACTGGATTCTACCACTGCCTTTAACCACATTAAACCCACCTGTATCAGCCAAATCTCTGGCCACGGTACCAGGTATTTACAGCATATCTGATATTTGCCATCTCCAGCCCAAGGGGAAAAAAAACCCAACCAAACCCCAACCAGCAAAAAAACAACTCGCCCCCAACACACACAGATTCTGTGCATTATGTTAAAATCATTCCTACAGGAAGTATCACTATTTTCCTTTAACACCAAGGGAAATCTATAACATTTTCAGAAAGTGTTCTAAATTGCTTGGGTAGCTGAAGACTTTTGTCCTCAACTGACAGCACACAGGCAACTAAACCACTGCTCATTTCAAACCAACATAAATACCAGTTTTCCTTAAATAAAGACATGCTAAGTGTAACAAGAAAGAAGCAGGAAAAACTGCTTAATTAGACAATAGAAAAAGGGGGGGGAAAGGAAGAGAGTGTCAATTAGTTCATCAGAAAACACAAATCATGCGTTTCTGATGGAAGCCAAGATCTCAGAGTCGGTCACCATAACACTGAACAAAGGGGTATTTCTGTACTGTAGAATTAAAACAAATAAACAAAAGGCTAAATTGCCAGAATGTCAACAGAAAACTTACAGTTCTTTAAAAAAACACTTTTCCATAGCTGAAGCAATAAACACAGACAATGTGGCTAAGAGTGTCCTAAAAAACTGCCACAGACCCCTCAATGGTAAGTGAAATTCTCACTGCTCTGGTTCCAACTGTAGCATTTCGTCTCACAGTTCGGAATCATTTGAAACTGTTTTCATTGAGAACTAAAGGTCTCACCTTTTTTAAGTTAAAAAGACAGACTGAGTGAAGAAATATCCAGGTTTTCTGGCTATTTATCATATAAGAAAAAGCACACTTTTATGTGGTACCTTGAAAAACACCCCTCCCCTTTATATCTGGATTAACAGAAACCGGCACAACTCCAATACTCAGCATCAAATTGGGAAACTCATTCTGCAGCTTGCATTTAGGAGCTTCAAAGGTCTCAGAGACCTCACTGAAGAGATTTCTCAGGGGCATGATTATCATGCAGAAATGTTTTGATATTGTTGAAAAAAACCACACTCACATCGACTCCTCCGAATAAATCAAACGTGTATGTATTTGGGAAAGTGGACTCTTGAGCAGCTTTTCTATCTTCTGTAACATATGCCATGGCTTCCATCGAAAGAAGGGGAGAAATTTCCTGCATGGAGTTAAAATAAATTTAAAAAAAAAAAAATCAAGAGATGGTTCAAGAAGAAAATTTCTCATGAGCATAAACACAATTACCTCCCATGATCTGTGTGACCTGCTGACTAATCATTACATGCATTCCCATTTTCAGACAGATTACCATGCAAACAGCTTCAAAAATTAGTTAGAATTATGATCACAGTAGGCAAACTCATGCCTGGCTGTAGGAAGGACAGTGCAGGCAGTACCTTTAGGATGCTTTGGCACTGAGAGAAGTCGCTGTTTGGGTGGCTGTGCTCATACAGCTTCTGCAACAGCAAGGGAATCCCATTCCATTTTGCTTGCTTATCTCTCTCCTTTAACAAGGCCTCTGTGATCTGCAAGGAAGGAACAACGTAATTCCCATGTGTCCAACGCTTCGTAAGCAGGAAAATAACCTTATCATCTCCCCCATATCAGCAACAGAATATCATGGAAAAACAGCTTGCTGTAGAGAGTATCACCACAAAATTCCAGCACCTCTTTCCATGCAGCAGTTTATCGAGGACTGGGAGCTGCAGAATTTCACAGTATGTGAAGCAGGGCAGGGCTTCAAGCAGATTTAGAGCACTTCATCTCACCCTGTATTTTCATATTGATCATGTATGTTAAAATGGGAACACATTAGTCTCTAAATAATTCCATTAGGAGCACTCCAATTGACAGGTCAGTGAGGGAGGAACTGGGTGCCCTTGCCACTATCCCAGATTAAATTAGTCTAAGGTGCAGAACACATCAGATGGAAAGGCTTCATTACCTGAAATGAGTATTTCCTCAGCCAAGTCCCTGAAGCCATTATTGGTCACAGCACTGACCCAAACCATGAAGACTGACAAGCAAGCTCCAGGAGAACACAAAGATACAGAGGAAATTCCCTTCTGTTATAAATGGACACCACCAACTAAATCAGTAGAACAGCAATGTTGGCTGAGAAAGAGGCTGCAGCCACAAAAAAAGAACTCCTTGGCATTTGCTACTACGCTTGTCCAAACTACTTTCAAGTTTGTCCTTCTCATCAGAAGATTAAAAAAAGATTCTCAATAATCACCACTGTATTTTACACCTGAAAAAAGAAATGACGTAGCAGCACAAGACTAAAATATTCTGCTTAGAACGCATAAAGGATGTTTTTAAGCCTGAACACTTCCAGGTTAACATACAAGCAGAAGCTGTAAAGGAGAAGCTCTTTGGTAAAGTTCATTATCCAGTCAATGCCGACCAAAATTTAACTCCCTTCCTTTATGATATTTCAGAAGTACCTACACCAACCCCCAAACAGGGAATTATTCTTATACAGAAAGGTAAAGCAGACAATAATTACAGCCAGCAGGATTTCAAGGCAACATTTAGAACACAGATAAACCTGACTTGGAAGGGACCAACAAGGAGCATCCAGTCCAACTCCTGGCCCTGCACAGACACCCCAACAATCCCCCCTGTCCCTCAGAGCGTTGTCCAAACCCTCCTGGAGCTCTGGCAG
>JAWMRA010000050.1:2508984-2526741 GCA_035584735.1 Pseudotriccus pelzelni | reverse complement strand
GGACACTTCCAGGGATGGGGCAGCCACAGCTTCTCTGGGCAGCCTGTGCCAGGGCCTGCCCACCCTCACAGGGAAGAATTTCTTCCTAACATCTAAACTTGCCCTCTGTCAACTCAGTTTGGGAAAGGAGAAGAGCTTCCCATCATTTCCCCTACTAAAGAAAAAAAAAATCATAAGGCTTTTACCTACTTTCCAAATCACAAGACCTAATTCCCAATACATATTAAGAGTTTTTTGTAAAATACGTGGTGGTAGTTGATAGTATGTTTGAAATCCTCATTAAATCATGTTAGAGAAATCACTCCCTGCAGTTCTTGTGTGTTTGATCAGATTTTCAAGGCGTAATGGGAAAGCAGAATCACACATGAACATGACAGGCAGAGATCCTACCCACGAACCTTCCTGCAACACCTGGTAGGGATGCAGGAGTAATTTCTGATGCTTTCCAACACTTCGGGCTCTGGTGCAACAGCCCATGACAGAATTTGGCCGACTGTTCACACAGTGAGGGAAGTTACAACCAGATCAGCTTCCCAGAGAAATACAAGGGGCTTCTTTGAAAAAGAAGACGAATTTCCACCAAAGTGATTGCTGAACTCAATTGGAAAACATAATTAATGAGAACACCTTCTAAAAGCAGCCATTTAGCTGATTTAGCAGCTGATTTAGCACTCACAGTTGCAAATCCACAGTCCACCTTGCTGATTTTCTCTATTGACTCCACTGCATCTCTTCCCAGTTCCAGGAGCGTGGGATCTCTTGTAGCACGGTACAGATACATTGCACTCTCAATCAGCTCTGCAAAAACACCCCAGACATTTGCAAGTACCAAAGATTACCAAACCACACACACAGGGATGATGAGATGCTCCTTAGCTAATTTAAAAATCCTTAAGGATGATCAAATAAATAACCTAGTTACTGAATTTCCTCTGGCTCCAAGCACAGATTTGCTTTCCCTACGGATGTGCTGCTAAGAAATTCCTTCTAACCAGCCTGGATCAGCTCAGGTGAGAGTGACTAATCCTCCCTCCCACATTCAGTGAGTGGGAGGGGGAGCAAAAGAGAAGATTAAAACTCAGTTGTCAAAGGAAGAAAAAAAAACTGCTTCTAGAAAGGATTATAAACAAGAAATTCCATTTTAAACAATACTGTAAGTAAGTCTCTTGAAACAAGGGTATCCAAAACATCATGAAAACAAGCACCATGGAAATACTCTAAATAGGCAACATAGGCACTGTGCTGTGTTTACTTACTAAGATCTTTTTGGATGCTATAATTAATTTGAAAGTTAATGCTGATGAGTATTTTTGGTGGATTTGTCCAGTGCGGATGTCACATGAACACTCAGACCAAAATGAAATTAATTATACTCATGTACAAAGTTTTATGGACCTAATAATCAGATTTGATTTTTTTTTTTGGTCAGAGTTGTAAAAAAAAATCAGAATAAAAGATCATTTCATTGCAGTATCACAGAATCTCACTTAGATCTTGAGCTTTATGAATGCGGCCAGAATGAGTTTATTTCAGGAACTCAGCAGAACTGCAGTGCTCTATTCAAGCTCACTTTCACTTCCTAAATTTAAAGGACACAAACAGTCCCTTTAACATTTCATATGACTGAAACATCCCATGTCAGACCATCTAACACTTAAATATGTCAAATCCTACACTACGAACCCAATTCATTAACAGGCCTCCTTTTTACGGTAACGCTGTTTCCCTTCCTTTGAAGGCAGCCCCGTCTTTGTGAATGGTGGAAAACAAAACGTGCCGTTTTGGCTCTGCAAACTCCTGGTGAAATCCATGCAGGAACCAAATCAGAGCAAAACTGGGGGAGGAATTTGTGGAAGGCACCACCACAGCAAAAGTAGGAGGCCATGGCCCTTTTCATTCCATTTCTGCTTACCAGGCCTGAGCGGATATCCCTCCCTCTTGTCCACTGTGTAGCCCTGGGGAATGTTGTAGAACTCAGGCAGCCCCCCAAACTGCTTCCAGACAGTGTAATAGTTGAGGAAGGTCCTCATGGCATTATCCACATCCCCAATTAGGCTCTGGGAGAGAACAGTTAGCAAAGCAACATGTGAGCGAAGAACAAGCAGCAAAGGAGTTGATGCAGTAACACTCCTACAGGCAAAGCAGTGACAAATGGCTATTTCAGCAGGTCTGAATGGTGGAAATAATACTTGGATATGATGCCATAGGAATAGGAAAGACTGAAGAGTTACATGCTGCTTTTCTGCTGGATCACATTCCCACGCCTGAAATAATATGAAGTCTTTTTGACTTTTTTTTTAAGAAGATAATGTTCCTTCAGTCAAATGTTTAATCAGTCACAGCATTGAGTGGGGATAACAAAGTCTCAGTCCAAACACAAGGACTGATGAGAGAGCAAAGCACTCAGTAGGAAAGCATTCACACAAACAAAGCATTTATGAGGTGATGGAAAACAGGTGTGAATTTCTTTTTCCTTAAATTTACATCTGGATTATGAGACCACTGTCAGTGGAGTTTGCTGCAACAAAACTGCCCTCCCATGATGCTGAATGGGAGACTTTTTTATAAACTGTAGATAAAAATCAACATCTGCTCTTCCACAGGCACAGATTTCACCAGAGGTCCAACCAAACTTTTAGGCCTGCACAGATGTGGGTTATATTTCTAACTTTTATATTAAAGATTGACCCATGACAGATGAACAAAATCACCATGTGCTCTGACAGCTCCTACCTGCAGGCCTGGCCAGTAGGCCTCCAGGGACTGAAACACAGGCATGGACACTGTTCCTTTGTACATCTGAACCCACAGGTACCAGTCATCAAACTTGGTGTAATTTTTGATAGCTTTGTTATATTCTGTAAAGAAACACAGGTGGGTAGGTAAGCCAACAACAACAAAAAAATCAATCTTTCTTTTTAAGAGTGAGAATCACTTTAGTGATTCTGTAATCACAGACTGCTCAAAAGTAGCACAGCGAAGGCTTCAGGAACATTCTTGAATGGACCCCGTGAGAGCCTTCATCCACAGTGCCCAGTGCTTTTCACATGTGCAGCCAAGCACTGCTGGGCCCCTTCAGATAGCAAACCAAACACTCACCCAGGAACATGGACATCAGCTCCTTGTCCTGCAGCAGAATGGCTCCTTTCACCAGGTACTCAAAGTAGGAGTCCACTCCTGCCCCAATGCCAGCATCCTGGGCCACCCACTTGGCAGTGATCACATCAATGTGGTTCCCCACCTGCAAGAGGTGAAGGAGGGAGTTAAAGTGAAAATAAAGCATTTCTACTATTTTAGAATTAACAAATCCCCACAACTCTCCCCACACAAGAAACCCTTGACCTTTTCCCTGCCCACCAGTTCCCATTCCAACTAGCGTTTTCTTCATTCAACATGGGCGTGCCTGGTCCTAATTCTGATCTTACAAAAGAGTAAAGAAGGATGAAGAGGTGCAAATACAGAGATGGAGGCCAAGAATATCAAAGGCACAAGAGCTGCCATGGTAATATTTAAATAGACCCTTCAGGCCTAGGACTCTTCAGCCTATGAACAAACCCCTGATGAATAAAATACACAGTCATGCCTAGCTTAACAAACATGAAAAAAAAAAGCGCTATTCAGCTTCTTTCTTGAATGAGGATTAGGGGTATAAACCAAAACCAAACAAATCCCAGAGCAAACAAAAGGACAAACATACAGCTTATGAATAAATCTGTTTCAATAAACACAGGGTATGAATAAATCTGTTTCGCTTCATGTCTGCAGCATCAAGTTTTCCACATAGGCTAAAAAAGCAGCACTAGAAAAGACCAGGAGACAGTGAACACCGAGGTAACACTTCCAGCTCTGGATACTCCTAAAGCCCCAAAGCTATATAGGCTGGGAATATCTTGGTGCACTTGCCATGCTCTTATTGTCTTCCCTAGACCATTGTCCCATCAGGCATCGGACAGACCTTCTATTTAATGTGCTACAGCTGCTGTTACAAAAGCTGCAGTACCCAGCAGGAGGGATTTGTCTCCCAATCACATCTGTTAGGGGACAGAACAATGGGATAATGTTGGGCTGCACTGGTAAAGCAGAGATGTGGATGCTGCAGGTGTTCAGGAACAATGTCAAACATGAGACTTCAGCCCAGTTATGGGCACTGTGGTTATTTATCCAATTCTATCTCCTCTCTGTTTATGCTTTTTTACACTCAGCGTTGCATCCACAAAACCACACAGAAAGCAGCCAGCACATTCCAAGTCCATTCTTCACTCACCAGCCCAATATCTGAGCGATTTTTCCACAGGGCCTTCAAAGCCTTCCTGGCCACATCCTCGAACACTGGGTCACCAGTGAGGTGGCTTAAAGTGGCAAATTCCACTATAAATGTACCAATTCCAGCAGTACAGGTAACTGGGGTCTCCCCAGGGTTGACTCCATGCAGGAGGTTCACTGTGCCATAGGGCATCCCAGTTGGGGTCTGGAAAGCTGAAACACAGGATTTTTGGGTCACATGAGTGTTCAATGTCATGTTTAACAGACTCTCAAGCTGACATGTGCTTCACATCCCACTGCACGCAGGCAAGGAGTGCGACTGGAGCAACTGCAGCGACTTTAAAGGACACGATGAGCAGCAGTGTGACCCTGGCAGGGGCAGTCCCAAGGTACACCCAGTCCTGGGAAGGTACTGTGGATCTCTTCCACCTTGCCAGAGTAGCATCCCTACTTTTTTTCCAGCCAAGTGCTAACACTGAGGTTGTGATCCCTCCGTGGCAGCCCTGGGTGGACAGTGCCATGCCATCAGGGAACACATCCCAGCTGCAACCCACACAGCGATAAGGCTGCATCTCCTTTTCTTTACAAGCTGCCTTTATTTATTATTCATATTAAGCACATTTCCCCTCAGCAAGCCACAAGCTGATGTGTTAAGCCCACACAACACTTGGTATGCACATAGACAACCACGTTTTCCCTGCAAACTACACTTGCTTTGAGCTCAAGGAACACAGGGCTGGTTTATGAGCTGACACATCAAGTTGCGCATGTTCTCCAAAGCCAGCAGCCACCTCCTGACCCACAGCACAGCGACACAAAGCAGACAAGGGCTCACCTGGCAGCAGTTTACGAGCTGCTTCCTCTGCCATCCTCAGGAGAGGCCCCGAGCACGGCCAGCCCGCCTCGACTTGCACACCAGCCTTCCTGGAGAGCAGATGGGCAGAGAGGAGCCCCCCAACCACTGCAAGGGGCACAGGAGAACCCATTTAACAGTGTGGAAGGAATGAAATCCAGCACCAGTTATATTCCTCTTTATCAGAGGCACGGTTTTACAGGGAAGAGAGGCGAGGACGCTCATCCTTCCCAGCCTCGTTCAAAACGCCACGAAAGAGCCGTTTGACTGTTCCTGCAAGTTTGTGTGTGGAGCGACAGCACAAGGGGTGACTGATGGCTTCAAAGTGACAGAAGGCAGGGTTAGACTGGATATTGGGAAGGAATTCTTCCCCATGAGGGTGGTGAGGCCCTGGAACAGGTTGCCCAGAGAGCTGTGGCTGCCTCGTCCCTGGAAGTGTTCAAGGCCAGGTTGGAACAACCTGGGGTAGTGGAAGGTGTCCCTGCCCCTTGGAAACAAGATGGTCTTTAAGGTCCCTTCTAACCCAAAACACTCTCAGATTCTGAGATATAATCCTTTAGAAGCATCAGATCCTACTTGCCCTACTACAGCTGCACTGCCCTGAGGACTGTCAGGGTATGTAAGACATCATGCAACAGTGTAATGAACACGAACCTCTGTGAGAGAGGTTCTGAATCATTTCTTCCAGAAAGTTGAATACTATGTTTGTGTAAAGTTCTTAAACTCCTTGGGGAAAACTCCTCAGGCTAGAGACACAGCTTTCTGTGTGACTGACAGAGGCAAGGAGTTATTAGCTATATTTAGCTATTAGTTTTATACAGCTATATTAGTTAATATTAGTTATTTCACAGGTTTGTCTACACTAACAACAACAACCACAAACACAGAGAAATTACACTGCTGTAAAATTGGCTCAGCAGTGTCTGGCAGGAGAAACAACAGAAGCATAACTAACAGTTTTGTACCCTGCCAGTGTTTTTGGTTGGATGGCACTGAAGCAGTCAGGAATTCAGTCAGATACAGGAATCCAAAGGCCTTTGTGATTTTCAAGGAGAAAAGGCTAAAACTAGAAATTAATAATCTCTATTCCGAAACAGTGAGAAGGAAGACAGGGTATAATCTGTCCTGTTTCAGTGGAAAAGATGTTTATTCCAAGGCTCAAAAACCTCACATGAGAATATCAAAACTGCCACATCTACTTCTGTTTCTGTCAGGGCAGGAAGCTGAGAGGGACGTGCAAAGACGCAAAGGAAGTGAATTTCTTTGGGATTTTTCTGCCTGTTTACATGTCCTGTCACTCTGCAGCAAAAATTCCCTGTGACCACCACCTCACATTACCCCTGTGTGCAGCTCAGAGGCTCCTACAGAAAGGAAACCCACCACAAAGCCCCCCCAGAAAACCCACCTCACCTCGAATGTTGGTTTCAAAGACAGAGGCATTGACATCAATATCGAAGTCCACCCCTTCCTGCAGCACACTGACAACCCTCTGGAACTCAGAAACATTCCCCAAGATCTGCAGGAAAGCGGGAGACCAGGGAACAGAGCTCAGAGTTCACAGGAAAACAAGTGGCAGTTCAGTGCTTGGGGCTGATTCTAGTTTTGTTTCGCTATTTTGTGACATCAGAAGTTACGGATAGTACTAAAAAGGGAAGTGATGGTTTCATCGTGTTTAAAATGCTTTCTTGACACATTTTAGGCCTTTATTCCAGAGTTAGGAGGTGTGAGGGATGGGGAGCTCTGGCCACCTGCTCCCCCGGGGGGATGCCAAGTGAAACACAAAGCTCCAGGGTCAGTGAATAGCTGACTTTCTGTCACTGCCACGTAAAAACCAGGTGTGCAGGCAGCTCTCAATGGCCTTGAGGGCACAGTGTGGGTGCTGCAGGTGTTCAGGAAAAACGCCAAACACGAGACTCCAACCCAGTTACAAGCACTGTGGTTATTTCTCTAACTCTACCTCCTCTCCGCTTATGCTTTTTATGCTTATGCATCCACAAAACCACACGGGGCCGGCTCGTACTCACTAGCAGCGTGTCCAGGGCGTCGATGAGCGTGAGGGAGAAGCTGTGGAGGAGAGAAGCGAGGTGAGACCCGGCGGGGGGGGGGGTGGGGGCAGGCCACTCACCCCCATCCCCATCGCGGGGCCCCCCCTCACCTGCCCCAGGTGTCCTGCCCGTCGCAGGTCAGCGGTCGCAGCTCGTCGTAAGGGAAGGCGCTCTCCAGGTAGTGCTCGTAGGCGTGGTAGAACATGGCCCGCACCCTCTCCCTGCAGCACAGGCACATCGCGCTCAGCCCCGGCCCGGCCCGGCCCGGCCCCCGCCCCGCCCGCCCCGCACTCACCGGTACGAAGCGACGTCCAGCCCGCGGGCGGCCGCGCCGGGGCCGGCCGGGAGCCGCAGCGCCCAGAGGCACAGCAGCGAGCCGAGGCAGCGCAGCACGGCCGCGCCGGGGCCCCGCATCGCCGGGGGGAACCCCTCCTCCGGATGCTCCTCCGGCTGCTCCTCTGGATCTCACCTGGATCTCACCTGGATCTCACCTGGATCACACCTGGATCACACCCGCAGCGCTCCCCACTCCCCCATCCCGCACACGCCCCGCCCCTGGCCCCGCCCGCCAGCCAATGGGAGCGCGTTCCGCCTGTTCTGGCCCCGCCCCCTCCGCGCCCGCCGGCCAATGGGGGCGCCGAGCACTCGGCGCACGCGCGGGCGGAAGCGGTCGTCGTGGCGCGGCTGCATCCGGGGCGGTGCGGGCGGAGCGGGGATGGAGCGGGGGGACCGGGGTGGTGGTATCGGGGTTGTGGCGCTCTGGCTGCGGGAATTTTCGCCGGGGTTGCCCGCAGAGAGTGGGGCGGAATTCTGGCGGTGCCTCCCTGGAGGCAGTAGCGCGCCTGCTGTAGGGATGAGCCTCCCCGGGCGGGTGGGAGAGCACGGGGGGAGCGGGCAGCGCTGGATTGATGCTCTCACACCCAGAAATAAAGATAACGAGTGATGTGAGGCTCGCACAGCAACGAGGTGTTGCCAGCGGAGGGCTCAGCTGCTCGGGAAGTGATTGCCCTGTGTGGGGTGAGGAGGTGGTGTGAACTACACAGCGATGAACGAGAGCACATCTGGAGGAGACACTTCTCCGGCATTCATCTCCTTTTTACCCTTTTAGTTTTGCTTTCAACCTAAAACAACTTTCAGAAGCACAGGTTGCCCTGAGAAGCTGTGGCTGCCCCATCCCTGGAAGTGTCCAAGGCCAGGTTGGACGGGGCTTGGAGCAACCTGGGCTAGTGGAAGGTGTCCCTGCCCATGACAGGGGGTGGAACGAGATGGTCTTTAAGGCCCCTCCCGACCTAAACCACTCAGTGATTCTGCCATCAGTGCTGTGGCTCACACCAAGCCTGTATTCCCAGTGTAATCACACTGGTTTTGGCCTCCTGCTGTTTAACCAGGTTGAATTTTAACATCAGGATTGGCAGAGCTCTCCCTACACCTGCACCTTTATAGACTTGCATTGATCCACAGTAAATCCTTGCTGTTTTCCCCATGTGTGCCCATGGGTGAGAAGGGGGGTGACCTGGGCAGGGAGAGCAGGAACAAGAGAAGTGCTAAACCGGCTCTTTGCCTGGCAAAGGTGCAGCATTTAGAAATAAAAACTAACCCACTTTGCTTGCAGGAAGAGGAAGGGGCACAAATAACCCAACACTTTGTCTTCTCATGGCATTTATAGACTCATGGAATGGTTTGGATCAGGAAAGATACCTAATTCCAACCACCACACCATGGGAAAGGATGTTTAGCATCAGGGAGGGCTGGCTGTTGATGTTCTGTAACAAAATAAACCCAGTTTCCCCTCAGCTCCCAGCCCGGGGCCATCCCACTAGGTGTCAGTGCACACCTGGATACCAGTGGCTCAAACAAAAAGCCACCAAGTAATTTAAACACATTGTTCATTTGCTGCAGCTGTAATTTGGGTTTCTGGGACCATTTATCATAAAACTGTCTGCTTATTCTGTGGCTCAAGGCTGCTGGAGGATATCTCGCTGTGTTCCTGGGAAAATCAAACTGCTGCAGCTGATTCACTAAGAGCTGCCACAGTCCATTTACTGGAATGCCTTTTGTTGAAGTTCATTTTCCAGACTTAAATTTAACAGCGTTCTAGAGCACTGCCTTTTGCCTTCTACTGGAACAGTAATTTCCCTATCAAAGTCAGTTTTTCAATTCCAAAAGTTGACTGAAGCCTTTTTGAAACACATACAGGGTGTGAGTTGCAAGAAGGGCAGGACAAGGCAGAGGCAGAGCTGTGTCCCTCCTGGCATCAGAGGGAGAGCTGGGAAGGTGGGATTGCTCTGCTATCGAGGCTAGGGAAGAAAAGGACTCCAAGGAGGCTAACTGCACTAATTAAAGGCCAAAACAAGGAGTGAGCCCCGGGTGGCGTAAGTGGGACTGAATCTAGGGATTGATCAGTGGCTGGGAGAGTTGGCTGGGTCAAACGAAGCTGGTTGGGAAAAACTTGGAAAAACTGCTTTTGGTGCCGTGCTTACCACCCTCCTCACCCTTTCTGACAGCACTTTATTCATCCTGGGATGGGTTTGGAGGGCACACGGGGCCGTCTCCTCCCAAGCAACTCCTGACACCGGTGGACTACAAGCCCTGCTGGAGCAAAGTGACTCTTGTGGCCACCACAAACCCCACCACAGAGGGGCTGAGAAAACTCCGGAGAGCTGAGTGGGAACAGCTCCCATTTCCAGAGGGGAGAGCACCATGGTCAGGGTGTCAGATGCTGCACAGCTCCTGAGTGTTGGAGAGACAGCAGCTTCCATGTGGTGGTGTGGAAATCACCTGTGTGCTTGTTAATAAACAGAGCAGGTGGGATGGAAGTTATCTGGGGGGAAAGGGTGTTTTTCGCTGTGGCTTATACTAGAAGATATTACTGTGGTGTGCACAGAATATCATACAAGTTACACAGGCTTTGCAGCAATAAATCACAGGAGATACAGGGGAGTGATGCTTCCAAATGGACAGGGCACACAGTTGCTAGAATATTTAGGCCACAGCAGAGTTAAGTGCTTCTTCAGATGCCTCACTGCAGCTTGTCAGGCTCTCTGTCTTCATGAAAAAGGGCCACTGGCAAAATAATAGGAAGTTTGGGTTGGATGTGGGAGAGGCTGTAATTATAGGGGCGTTTAACACTTTGGTTTATGGCATCTTCAGGCCCAGGACATGTTTACTACCTGCTGTTACAGTAAGTGGTGCTGTTGCCCTGCTTGCAATTTTGATGCCTATTAAGATGGAAACTGTATGTAAATCAGGATTGCTCATTAATATTCATAATTCATGGTGGGATGTAGATGTTTGTTTAAACAGGAGGTTTATGACCACTGAAAACTGTTGCTAAGGTGGTTCTCTTGAAATAATTTTCCTTTGCAGCCCAGCATCAATTCTTAATTTTAGTAGCACATGTAGCAGGATGGAAATGCTGATTGATTTTTTTCCCAGTGCTGTGGGCTGCTTCAGTTGAGATTTCACTATAAAGGGCTAGACATTTTCAATTGCTTTTTATAAGTTTGGAATTGATTTTATTTGTTTAGCACCTGACTAAGATAATGAAAGAGAAAAATACAGCTGGGTAGAAGGCGTAGAAAAGTGATGAGCTGCCTGGTTTCTGGCCTTTTTATAGGTGATGTGTTTTTAAGCCACACCACTTGTGTCCTGTGTTCACATAGGATTGTGGCTCTGTGTAGAGTTTGAATATTCTATGCAAGTTTGGTTTGCTGGGCGATTTTGACAAGTGAGAAAACAAAGCCAAACCCCAGTTACCATCCGTGGGCCTGGGTTTTCACTATGGGGGTTTATGGCACCCACGTTACCTGACATTGTTCAAGCCCAAAACTGCCACAGTTGTGTGAGTGAGGTTTAATATTTTTTGTCCAGGCTGGGCACTGAGTTCTCCATTGTTTGTTTTTCTTGTCGGGCTTGCAAAATGAAAAAAAAAAAGGGGATCAGAAGAGTTCTTCAGCTTTACACACGGTGGGAAAGGGGTGAGGAGTTTGGTTAGTAGCTCCAGCTCAGCCAGGATTTGGACTTCGAAGTTCAAAGTACTTCTGTGTCTGGGAGAATCCCTCACCTTCCACATGCACGTGGTGAATATGGTGAGAAGGGCTGAGTTTGGCAAGAAGGGCTGAGCTCGCAGGTGGAGAGAGGCAATGAGAAAACCCTGCTGTGGCTCTCTGGAAACACAGAGAAGTGGTAGAGACATTTCACTCCCTAGTTTATGACCGTGTAAAACAAATTCACTGAAACTTGTCATTGAACAAGGGTCTCCTGCTGTTGGGTAAAGGTCAGGACAACAGGTGAGGTTGTTTCCCAAAGCAGGAGACAAGGACTGTGTGACTCCACACTGGTAACTGGGCCTGGGGGAAGTGGGTTTGGAGCTTCTGGGGAGATTTCTTTGGTATTTGGGAAAAGGGAATTTTGTCCTGAGATTTTGAGGAGGGACAGTGGAGGAAGGGGGGCAGTCTGGGCTTAGGCACAGGAGCCTGAGTGGCAGAGGCTGACACTATTCTTGGGTGTGGTGTGAACTACACAGGGATGCATCAGAGCATGTCTGGAGGAGTCACTTCTCCAGCATTCATCTCCTTTTTGCCTTTTTATTTTTTGCTTTCAGCCTAAGATCACTTCCAGAGAAGCTGTGGCCGCCCCATCCCTGGAAGTGTCCAAGGCCAGGTTGGACGGGGCTTGGAGCAACCTGGGCTAGTGGAAGGTGTCCTGCCCATGGCAGAGTGGGATGAGATGGGCTTTAAGGTCCCTTCCAACCCAAAGCATTCTAGGGTTCTATGATTAGGGTTACTACACAAAGTGTGTCATATATAAGACCACATTAAGGCATGTGGGTGACAACTGATGGCTGCCCAGACTTCTCTGTGACAGGGGTAAAGATTAAGCTCCTCCCTGGTAGGGCTGTTTCAACCTGCTTGGGGCAATAATCTGGCAAACCCTGAAAGACACTGTTCTCTGTGAAAATTACTTTGATATTTGACAATTGCCAATTTTGTAATGTAGAAATGACCACGCAAACAGCACAATTGATCTCTGCAAATGGTCACCAGTGGAAGTGACCGTTGGTGCTTGGGAAGGGGATGGTTTGGAGTGGGAAGGCAGAGCAGGGGGAACCCCCAGCCCAGGTTTCGGTGACATCTCCCATGGGTTTGCCTGCTCAGCAGGGCTGGCTCACAGGAGCTCTGCACAGGAGCCAGAGCCAACCAAAGAGCACCGGTGCCTTGTCCTGGCAGGGTTTGGGTGAGACCCCTGTGCTCCTCCCTGCAAGAGGTGTGACTTTGCTGTCTGTCCTTCAGGGATCCATCAGCTGGCTGTGAGAGAATTCCCAGCTGGGGTTTCTGGAATAAATACCTGGCATTTTTGTCCGTGCTGTTGGCACTCAATGACTTCAAAATTTACGTCCTCTGTTCTACACTCCCACATTGAGTAACCCCCTCCTGGTAAGGTCCTGGCCCCCCTTCCTGGGGATCTACATAATGGCATTTTCGGTGTCTCATCCATGTTTGATGAGGAGGATTCCAGCAGCAAGCTGATTTCCTTAAAAGCTCCACTCTGCAGGTGAGGAGGTGGCTCCTGACCCTGTCCTTCCTGACACTCATTCCCACAGAGGCATTTACCCCTCCCTCAGCATGGAAGGAGGTGGGGAGGACCTCCTTCTTCTCCTCTCCACATCCCACTTATGAGGCTCCTGCTGGGACTGTGATGGCCTGATGGTTATGGGTCTTGCAGTGGGACCCCACCTTGACTCCAAGCTGATGAACCAGCACGTTGAGGTCTCCCTCCACAGATTCACCCACCAAACTGTGCCCACTCCATCGTCCCTGCCCCAGACAGGGATGGGAGAGGGATATGGACAGGGTGGATTTCCTTAGTGCTTCTGGTCCTGCTCACTTTGCATCTCGGCTTTTGTGTGCAGCCCCATAAGCTCATGAGTTGCAATGTGCTTCTAAACAAGCTGAGATCCTTGCAGACACACAGACTCAAGAGTTTGGCTTTTAAGGAAGAAAGAAACCCAGTGCCCAAAACTTGCTCAAAGTTCTCCAGTGAGGGAGGGCTGTGGCTTTCTGCTCTCCTAGGCTTGGTGGGACACATCCCCCTTCCCAGCACCCTGTGGGTCCTTCTTCCACATCCATGGGCTGTCACCTGAAGGACTCCTCTAAAACCTCAGCTATGCAGCAACCTGCAGGACCACAGGGACATTTTGATGTCCCCTTTTTCTTCCTGACAAAACTGTGGACAAGGGCAGCTTTCTATGGGGACAACCAACCCAAAGGTGACCACTTCTGGGGCAGCCTGGACAGCCTGGACATAAAACAAGGCAGTGGCCAAGACATTGGTGTTGAAACCTCTCTGGCAAACATTCGGTGGTTCATAGAGAACTGAAAGAATGAAAACTTTGCTTTAGAAACAAAACTTTCAGTTTTCAGTTGTTAGTTTGGGATTATTGATAAAAATCAAGCATGTTATCTTACTGGCAGTGACTTTTCAGAGCAGGATTTGGTGGCTAACCACCTACTCCCTCTGCGGTCAACCAGAACTCGTTCGAAGGCAGTTTTGAACCCTTGAGTCCCTGGTCTGTGTCCCCAGAGAGCTTCTGCCTGTCTGGTCAGTGCTGTGAGACACAGCCCCACCACTGGGAGAGCATCACAGATGTCCCTCCATGTCCAGCATGGGAAGGGAGGCCATGGCTTTCTGTTTGCTGCTGCTCTGGACCTCTTCAGTGATGGGGCTTCCAGCTGGGTCCCCAGAAACCCACTTTGGGTTTCCAAAACCTCACCTGTTTCATTCCTCAGCTTCTCATCTGTTCTGCTGCCCCTTTCTATCAAGAAAGAGCATGGAGCTTTTCCCTGGAGTCCCTGTGGCAGCACACAGGAAAACATCTTTCTGTCCAAACTGGGGTTACACACCCACCCCACTGCTCCCTGTGTCCCTCCCTCCATGTTGGGCCTCCAGGAAAGCTCCTGGGACCATGGGAGCCAGTTCTGGGCTCCTCGGCATGGGACAGACACAGAGCTCCTGGAGGTTGTGGAGATGCCAAAGGGATGGAGCATCTCTGGGAGCAGGAAAGGCTGAGGGAGCTGGGGCTGTTCAGCCTCCAGAGCAGACACTGGAAGGAGCACTCCCCAGGCTGTGTCAGGGGCTGCAGGGAGGGGGCAGAGGATGGACCAGGCTCTGCTCAGGGGTCCCAGCAATGGCACGAGAGGAACGGGCAGGAACTGATGCCCAGGAAGCTCCACCTGGACATGAGGAAGAACTTCTTGGCTGGGCAGTGACCGAGAACTGAACAGAGACCAGAGAGGGTGTGGAGTCTCCTCACTGGGGATATTCCAGAGCCACCTGGACACAATCCTGTGCCATGTGCTCTGGGATGGCCCTGCTGGAGCAGGAGGTGGGACCAGATGCCCCACTGTGTTCCCTTCTAACCTGAACCATCCTGGGATTCCGTGATGCTCTGGATTCCTCTTCTCCCAGTTCTCCTGCTGGCTGTGGGCAGAGGAGTGACCACTGTGCTGCAGAAAAGTCTGGCCACTGACAATGCTGTCAACACAGGGAAATTATTTTTGAAGAAATCTGTGTATTTTTTTTACTAAAGATTACTGTGAGTGGTCCAATAGTATCTGTGTCATGAGAGGACAGTTTTCCTGGCAGTTCTCCTTCTCAAATGTCAGTTGGCTGGAGGGCTCCTTCCTCTTTTATTTGAAGATGATATTTATTTCTCCTCTATTAATGTTTAGAGCCTTCTGGAGAGCCTCAAAGGCAAGTGCTGGCTCTGCTTTCATGTCAGACAAAATGCAAGTATTGAGGCATTTTTCGCTGCTCCAGCTGTGGAGCACCTTTGAGGCAGTAAGATAACAGTGGCAGTGGGTTCCAAAAGGACAGGCTTCCAGGTAGGAAAATGACAGGCTGGCAGAGCAAAACTCCCTGCAATGACCTCCCAGCTCTGCCAAAACAGAAACAGGTTCCTGTTGTTATTAAACAGGTTAATATCAGGAGATCTCCTGAGCTCTGAAGGTTGGTGTCCACTCTGGGAGTGATTGAGCAAAACCATCACCCTTCTTTTACTGGTGTACAAAGGAGAAATGAGCAGTGAGGGGACACCTCAACCACCCATTCCTTGTGGCACACTTATCTGCAGCTCAGAGTGGGTAGAGGATGCCATGGTTGGTGGGTGCACTGGACCTTCCCTAAAAGGTTTTGAGGGTAAAAATGCACTTATATGTAATTTATAACTGGTCAGTTATTGCCTCATGAGTCCCTGTTTCAGCCTGTGTCACACCAGCTTTTCTCTGTCAAACATTTCAGTGCTGTGGCTTCTGCATTTCAAGCTTTCAGTGTTGGCTGAGCACCAACCAGCAAATAACAACAAGAATGTACCACCCTGCCACAACAATGCACTGCAATTTTGGGACCAGGTCTGATAGGATTCCTGCCAACGAATCTGAGCTGAATTTTGCTTATTTTGAGACCTGGTTGTTGGGGCTTGTTTCCTGTCTTTTCCCTCCCTTATTGTTTTTTTGTTGTGTGACAAAAAGCTGTGAAGATTAACAATAGAAATGGGGTAGGACTTTGCTGAACTTGGATGTTTAAAAGCATTTTGGAGAATATCTTCCTGTATCATTCACTCAAAACGTGAAGGAACCAAGTGAAAAGTAGTTAAAATTCAGATGATTATGGTTATCTAGGGATTAATCTAAAAAGTCTTTGTGGGTAATACCTTATACCAACACTTACTTTCTGAATTTGTGTACATGTATACAGGTAAAAGAGCTGTTTTTGTAGCTGCAAGGGGAAAATATGACCTTTCTGAAATTGTGGAACTTCCCCCTGCTCTCTGAAAATAAAATAAAAAAATCCAACAAAAAAACTGAGAGATTTTTTAGCAGATCAGGGAGGTGTTTTTATCAATGATTCCTGTGCTGGGTTTGAGGGCTCAGCAAGACATGGTGATCAGGGTATGGAGTGCAAAATTATGAGGTTTTAAAGCCTGTGAACTCCACCTATTTGCCTTCTTGTTTCAGAGATTTAAAAGGTCCAAGACCTCCTTAAATTTCCCTTTGGTACCCTCCATGTCAGAAACATAACATTTTTCGTGCTGGCAGCTGAGGTCTTTAACTGAACTGCAAGGCTTGGGCTGAGATAGAATCACAGAATCATGGAATATCCTGACTGGAAGGGACCCACCAGGATCATCCAGTCCAACTTCTGGCCCTGCACAGACACCCCAACAATCCCACCCTGTGCCCCAGAGGATCATCCAAACCCTCCTGGAGCTCTGGCAGCCTTGGGGCTGTGCCCACTGCCCTGGGGAGCCTGGTCAGTGCCAACCACCCTCTGGGGGAAGAATCTTTTCCTGAGCTCCAGCCTAAACCCCCCCATGACAGAGCTCCAGTTGTTCCCTCTGATCCTGTCACTGGGTTGTCAAAACAACTCCTGGGAGCGGCTGGTGCTTGGCCGAGGCAGTGGAAGTTCAGGGTATGTCGGTGCCTCCCCCAGGCACAGGCACTGCCACATGTGGCACTTGGCTTGTGTCGAGATTTTGGCCGAGCTTGGCTGTGGCTGGGCACCACTGACACGAGTCCCCACGTGTGCAGCACCAGCTAAGCGATGCAGCAGCCCAGCCTTTGTAGGTTTGCTGTGTCCTGTGGGTCTGACCGCCTCGCTGGGGCTGAAGTCCTGACTTTTTGGCTCTGCTGGCGTCACCTGACTGGCCCAGCTCACGCCGGGAGCACCCCGTGGCTCTCCAGCCGCGCTTCCAGCAGCGGTGCTGCGGCTGCTGTGGAGCTCAAGTGGCCAGCTCATCTCACAACTGCTGTCATCACCTTGCTGCTGGAAACGATAGAGATCAGAGGAGCCTGTGCTCCGGGTGAGAGGTGGGTGAGGAGCAGTCGCTCCGCTCTGCGGCGCCGGGCGAGCACAGACGCGGTCCCGCCTGGGCTGCGGTGGAAACGGGGGTTTTTGACATTTCTCATGAGAAGAAAGGCTTGTCCCTTCCAGCCCTCAGCCTGGTATGGCCGGGCTGGCTCTTGCCTTCTCGTGTCTCCTGCCTCCAGACTCCCCATGGGAGCAGATGCTCCTCGTATGGTCCTTCCCCACATACTCTGGGAGACTCACCCCCGTCCAGCCCATGCTGTGGTGAGGGTCTCCTGGTCTCTCCAGTCACTGTTCCCCATTTGAATAACTAGAGAGGGTAAATGCTCATTTACTGGTCCCTGCCTGCATTTTTCCCCACCTCAGGGGCAGGAATAATGTTCAGCCATGTGAACACTGTACCCACATGTCTCCTGGTGAAGACTGGCTGGTGCAGGCCCTGTGGAAAGCCCTTTCTCCATAGGAAGGGACCTGCAGTCCCTCTGCCTGAGTAATCTGGAGACTGTTGACCAACCCAGCCAGGTGTCCAAGTGGGAAATTCCTACTGCTCATTGAGGACAATGGCTTCTCAAGAGCCCATAAGGACTTTTGCCCTTCCAGTCCTTGTCTTAGAATCACAGAATGCTTTGGGTTGGAAAGGGACCTTAAAGATCCTCTCATTCCACCCCCTGCCATGGGCAGGGACACCTTCCACTAGCCCAGGTTGCTCCAAGCCCCGTCCAACCTGGCCTT